>BQNB010210736.1:0-10248 GCA_026074375.1 Tanacetum coccineum
TTTTTGAGAAGCTTGCCTCCTGAGTGGAATACTCTTGTTGTAGTCTGGATGAATAAGCCTGAAATTTAAACAACGAGCATCGATGATTTGTACAACAACTTTAAAATTGTTGAACAAAGTGTAAAGAAATCTATTGGTGCAAGTAGTGGTGCTCAAATCTTGGCCTTTATGATTGCTCCAAGCACTAGTAGTACTAATGATGTTAATACTGCTAAGCCTGCATATGAAGTTAGTACTGTTAGCCCTAATGTTAACACTGCTAGTCCTTAAGTTAGTACTGCTAGCTTTAGTGATAATGTTGTGTATGCTTTCATGGTTGAGAATCCCAATGGTTCTAATCTCCTACAACATGGCTTAGAGAAAATTCATGAAGATGATCTGGAAGCAATGGATTTGAAGTGGCAGCTCTCTCTGCTAAGTATGAGGGCAAAGAGGTACTCTTAGAGGACAGGCAAGAAAATTTTCATTAATGTTAATGATATTGTTGGGTATGATAAATCCAAGGTAGAGTGTTTCAACTGTCATAAGATGGGACACTTTTCCAGGGAATGTAGAGCACCAAGGAACAAAGAGGGTCAGTTCAAATATCAAGACAATACTAGGAAGCAAGGAAACAATGAAGACACATCTTCAAAGGCAATGTTGGCTTTAGATGGTGTAGGTTTTGACTGGAGTGATATGGCAGAAGAACAGGTTCAGACAAACATGGCTCTAATGGCGTTTTTAGACTCTGAGGTATACAATGATAAAACTTGCTCTAAAACTTGTCTAAAAAACTATGAAACTCTTAAGAAACAATGTGATGATTTAATTGTTAAGCTTAATCAAACTAAATTTACAGCAGCTACTTATAAAAGAGTTTTAGAAACTGTAGAAGAACAACTTATCACATATAGAAAGAATGAGGTTCTTTTTAGTGAAGAAGTTGCAGTTCTTAAAAGGGAAGTAGCTTGCAAATATTATGAAATAGATGTACTTAAAAGTGAGTTTGAAAAAGTTAAGCAAGAAAAAGTAGGCATTGAGTTTAAAATTGAGAAATTTAATAAAGCCTCAAAAGACCTAGACAAGTTGCTAGGGAGTAGTTTAATGCATAAGAAGTATTGCTTAGTAGTCACTGATGATTATAGCAGGTTTGCATGGGTTTTCTTTTTAACAACTAATAAATAACCGAAAAAAGCTTGATCTGTCTTATTCCTTGTCATGATGAAACTCAAAGAGCCTGAATTCAAAGTCTTGTTTCTCAGGAATAGTAAGAAAGATTTAAATGTCAGTTTGTGATAAGAATCATATGATTCTAAGTAAAAATTCTGATAACTCTTCCGGTAAAAGAACAAGAATCAAACAGAAACAAGTAGCTTTGTTGAGTACCCCGTTTCTATCAAACCTAAAAATCCTGAAAAAACCAGTGAAAAGTCCAGTTAGGTATGTTGAGATGCATAGATCACAAACTCCTAGGGGGAACCAAAGGAATTGGAATGGGCAGAATTCCAATCAACTAGGAAGTGTTTTTGTGATGTATAACAAAGCTTGCTTTATTTGTGGGATTTTTAATCACGTACAAGCTCAGTGCAAATACCATCAATGGGAAAGGATGTATATAGGAATAATTATAACAGGGTGAACTACAACTATACTACCAAAAAACTCACCCTAATGCTCAAAGGAACATGGTTCCAAGAGCAGTCTATCACTCTCCTCTCTCTCCTCGCCTAAAAACTTTTAATACTGCCATGACAGTTAATACTGCTCATCCCAAATCTACAGTTTTTAGTGCTAAACCAATGTCATGTTTTCCAAAAATAGCACAATCAACTGTAAGAAGACCCTTTTAAACTAAAACAACATTATCTAACAAAAGATTTACACATAAAGTTAATACTGCCAAGGCACAAGCAGTTAACACTGCTAGGCCACAAGTAGTTAATACTGCTAGGCCAAATTTAGTTAAAACTGCTAGGCCAAATTCTGCAGTTGTTAATGCGATGAGAGTAGGTGATAATCATGAAAAATGCTGTAAAGGCCTCAGCATGGTTGGGTTTGGAGACCTACCAAACCTAATAGGGGCATCAATCACCTTGAAGAAACATAATTACATTGATGTACGAGGCAGATCCAAGTCAGTGATGGCTTGGGTCCCCAAAGGAATCTAGTTTCCTTATTTTTATGTGCAGGGCAAGCCACAACAAGATGATATAGGATTTGTCGACAGTGGATGCTCAAGGCACATGACTGGGAATATAGCTTATCTCTAATTTCAAGGATTTGATTAGAGGTATGTTAGTCTTAGTCAATTAGTACTATGCTAAGTATATTAGTAACGCAAGTTATACTTAAGACTGCTGATTAAAAGCACTGTTGGTCATAGCTTAATGCCTGTCAAGAAAAAATACTTTTGGATTGTGAATATTTGGTCTATGGACTAACACCTGCAGTTAAGCATATTGTAAAACCTGATGTTAAACAATGCTTCACCTCTAGATTAAAAGTTTATAGGAAGTTAAAGGTTTAATAATTTCTAACTTTTATTCATGGGTATGCATAAATTATGGATCCGCATGAATTCTCACAGTCTATCTATCTTTACTAGTGTGCTTGTGATGAAATAGATGCATGTTTGTTGTATAATTATTGAAGACAGAGTTAATACTGTTATATATCTCTTACTACTGCTAGGCAGAAAACTACTACTGCAGGCAAAAGTTAGTACTGCTGGGCGCCAGGTACAACTGTTAGCAAATACACACCCCTTGAAGTATTGTTTAAGAGGAGTTTACTTAATCATATATCAAAGCATGGATGGAAGGATATGTAATATCAAAAAGTGTGTTAAAAAGAATCAAAAACATCTAGGCATGTCAAAAGAGGTCGGGACACCAAGATACCTCAGTCTAGTAGTCCCCTTGTAAAAGGTTAAGGTGATAGTTGTCCTATAATGAGATGGGTGACAGAATGGAAGATCTCCACACTGCTATCTAGCTTAGAAGCAAGCATGACATGTACATCAAATAAGACCCAATCCATGGCAACACTTAATGGATCACAGTTTTCTTAGGAAATTGTTAGGTAGTGGATTTTCCAGGTGCCAGATACCATTTTAAGGATGTGGATGCACAAACTATGTAGAGACTACATACTATAAACATCTAATGATCCACTCTCTCAGAGTTACACACTTAGAAGTGGGGAAGACAGTATGAAACTATTAGAATTGATGGAACTTTGTACAAAACTGTCAAATATGTTGCATAAAAACAGAAAGAGTAATTTGGTGAGCCTAAAGAAATGAGAGATTAAGTGAGCTTAAAAATAGAAAGAGAGATGTGCTGAATAAATACAGAAAAGGAGTGATTATGTGACGCAAATAGAATTGAAGGAAATTGTGAGCATAGAAAACCGAAAGAGAGCTTGTGTAAGAAGATCAATTGATGATAGAGAGTCCTTTTTATAACGTGATGAGAGGAGAAATTGTAGTTAGTACTGGTAAACCTTAAAACTTAATTGCATATTAGTCTAAGGTTTATTGGGTTACTTACTACTGTTAGGCGATAACATTGTTCTTCAGATTAAGTTACTGCTGCAAGGCCTAATTTAGTTCTGCCAGTTCAATTAAATTGCTGCTAGAGTGACCTCTATAAAAACTTATGATTCAGTGGTAATTTATTCGATCCTTTTATCGATTTCAATCATTCAAACACTCTCTAATTCATAAATTCCAAACTCAATTATCATTGAACATCAATACACAACAACAATGTCAACCCTAACTTTTGCAGATACTCCCAACATTGTCGCATCTCTTGATTAACCGGCTAAAATTGATTGGATTTCATGATAATTAATGATTTTCTGAATGCAATAAGATTCGTTATGCATTGACTGTTAATCCTACTATCTACACGTCTTGTATTGAATAGTTTTGGGAAACCGCAAAGGCAAAGACGGTTAATGGTGAACGTCAAATACAAGCCCTAATTGATAAGAAGAAGGTGATCATCACGGAGACAAGCATTAGAAGGTGCGATCTACACTTGGAGAAGATGCAGAGGTACGATTGTTTACCAACTGCTAAATTTTTGAAGAATTGTGCAAGAATGGGGTATGAACAACCGTTCTCAAAAATGCTTATCATTTTATAAAGCTTCTTTTCTACGTAATAAAGTTTGCTTAATTCCATACCATTACCCAATGCCTTAAGTGCCAAATTCCACTGCTGACATTGATATTCAGTAGTACAATGTGCCCTTCTTTAATCTATGTACTAGCTACAAATCAAAAATTTATCTGTCAAAGTACATTATTATATGCTATGGAGAAACACTTTTAGATAGAGGAGGTGAAAAAGAATTCTGAAGTAACCCTGAATTCTCACAATTTTCCATTAATCAACAGCTTGGTGAAAAGTCACCTCACTAAGCAGATATAATGTTGGACCGCTTCACACACAAAGAAAATCTTTGCCAATATGAAAAGAGAAAGAAAGGATTTTTCTAGGAGAATAACACCTTTGTTTGAAACAATAATGGTTCAACCTACTCAAGATGAGGGCGTAGATTCAGGCATTCCTACTGATTCTCTTCAAACACCATTAATATCAACATCATCGACTAATCTCAAAGAAACCTCATATGAGTGAAACCACGGAAGAAACTGCAGTTACTCAATGAGGAAACTACAACAAGATTACACAGTGTTCCTAACACCTTTTAATGATCCACCTCCCAGGGAGTGAGTATAGCATGCAACCATCTGAAATTGATGCTTTTAGTACCAATTTACAAAAACAGGTTCTTGATTTAGAGAAGGCAAAGGATGCTCAAGCAAAGAAAATTGTTGCTTTAAATAAGAGGGTCCAGAAGATGGAAAGGAACAAGAAGCAAGAACACAGGATTTCAACAGATTAAGTAAAGTTGGTATTCTAGAAGAGTTTGAATCTTATGAAGATAAGGATGAGTTTGGTGTCACTGAAGATGCATCCAAACAGGAGGTAGTATTTAAGACATTGATTGAAGGATGTTGATGTTTTCATTTAGTTGATGATATCTAGGGAGGTCATATAATGAAGCATATGTTTGATATAAAGTGATCTTCATCAGTGATTGAGGTAAATGAGGATATGCCCAGTTGGTTGAAAACAAGAGCAGGAGTGCAAAGGCTGCTGCGTGAGAATAGTAATACTAGTGTAGAAGGTAGTGCTGCTTCAACAACTATGAAGAAATAACTTTTGGCTAGACACTTACACAAAACAAAGCAGATAAACTAAAGTTTGTTAAACTGCTCTACAACAACAACAACACAAGACCCAAGTCTAAGGGTTTGTAGTACATAAGCCTAGTGCAATTCAGAACTCCACAAAGACTCACAACCTTCAATGATTAAAGGACAAAGGCAAAGCAATTATGATGAGCCTGAAGTTCCTCTAAAAAGAAAAGATCAAGTTGCTCTTAATGAAGATTTGGCAAGAAATCTTCAAGCTCAGTTGGAGGCTAACCTTATTGAAGAAGAAAGGCTTGCAAGGAAAAAGGAAGAACAATCCAACATATCTTTGATTGAGTCATGGGATAATACATAAGCTATGATGGAGGTAGATTTTAAGTTAGCTCATAAGATACAAACAGAAAACAAGCATAGATAACTAGTTGAAGAAAAGATCAAGGACCTGTTTTGTAGAGCTTATAAACAAAAGAAAGCAAACACTTTGCAAAGCTAGAGCTGAAGAGAAAAGAAAATAGCCACCAACCTAAAGCTCAAAAGAGGACAATATAAAGTCTACCTACTAAAAACATTAGGGTTGATACAACATAATCGATTGAAAGAGCAAGAGCTATGAAAGATCCCTAATTTTGATTGATAATAGAAGATAAGGAGAGTAAATACTTTTATTCCTATGGATTCTGAGGTAGTTAAAAGCAAAAAGGAAACAAAAGAAAGTTCTAAAGGTACAGAGGATGAACTGGAATCTGATAAGTCAAAGAAGGCAGAAAGTAGTTGTAACACCCCCAAAATCGGACTACGCAGCGGAATGGTAACAATGGGGTGCTACATCAAAGTACAACAATCAAGATAAAGGAACAAACCATAAATGGACGTTTAAGACAAGAAATCATGTCGATGCACATAGCCGAAATATCAGAGTTTATACATTAGGTTCCATATGTTTTAAAAGTCATAAACATTTCAAGTACATATTTAATTAAACAAAAGTTTCATAATACCCAAAAAATGACTTAAGTTTTTAAAGATAATAAAAGTTGCATTGATTATAGATAAAAATACAGAATCCGTCTTCCATTAGAATCCGCCACAGACACACCCCACCAACTCATCATGCCCTACGTGCTGCGCCGAGAGAGAGAGAGATCGAATGCGAGCGCGAAAGTCAACACAGAAGGGTTGAGTGTAATTAATATGGTTGTTATTCGGGTAAAAAGGGTTGTCGCACAAGATGCGGGGGGGAAGAGGATAGGAGGGTGTATGAGAGGAGGGTGGAGGGGCGTCGTGGTAGAGGAGCACATTCAGATAGTCGCCTAGAGACGATAAGATCTTATTGCACTAAGCAGCGAAGCGCGTGCGTGTGAGAGAGCCTAACTAGGGGTAGTGTGTGCACATGAGCGAGCGTAATAGGTTGTGGGGGTATGGGGGGGGGAGGGGGGTAATAGTTCATTTACAACGGATACATGGTTTAATTGCACCGTGATGCGATTGGACGTTGGAGACCCAAGGAAATGGTGGGGATTGTCGAGGGGTGGAGAGAGGGGAGGGGTGGGGCGGGGGTGACACATATGCTCTGGAGATTGTAGTATAAGTGGAAATGTTTTTATTTATGGTTTTATAGGGTAAGGATAGGATTGTAGGGGTTAGGTAATGTTGTTGATGGATGTATCTGGATAGCATACACGTTGGTTTATTATGGGTTTTATAGTGATGTTTTTCTAAATTGTGTATATAGTGTAAATATGATATGTTTGAAAATAGGTGTAGGTGGGGTTTTAATTATAGATTGTTTTTGGGGGAGATGTAATAAAAGAGGTGGGTTTTTTATTATTGGTTGGATATTGTGGTTTTGGTAGTAAAGTTGGTTGACATTGATTAAGTTGGATTATATCTAGGAGTATGTTATGGTAGTGTTATGGGATTTTGGGGGGTGAGGGCAGGTATGTAGATATGTGAGAGGGATATATCTATTGATGGAAGTGATTTCAGTTGGGGGGGGTGGATGGTGGGTAGGGTGGGGGGGGGGGTGGGGGGTGGGTGGATTGGGGGGGTTGAGGTTTGAATTATTATAGGAATGTGAATAAAAATTTAAGATGGTGTTTTAGAAGAGGTTTTTTTTGTGGTAGTTGGTGGTTATTTGTAAATATGTGGGGGGGTGGTTAGGATGATAATTAGTTGGAGGGGGGGTTTGATGTGGGGTGTTGGTTTGAGTGTGAGTGTATGTTGTTAGGGTGGTTTTAGGGAGTTTAGGAGATGGGGTGAGAGGGGGGAGGCGGGGGGATTGTAGGTAATATGAATGGAGTTGGTTGTGGTGTTGTGATTTGTGTTATGGGATTTTGGGGTGAGGGAGGTGGTTGTGGTGGGGTTAGGGGAGAGTTATGAGTGTGTGGGTGAGGTTGTGTGAGTTTATAGTAACAATCATATATTCCGAACTTATTAGGTTTTAAACTCTTTTAGCGATTCTTTTCGAGTACGTTTCTCGTATTTAAAAGTTTTATAATAAAAATGAACGTTTTAAAAATATATGTTTCGTTTGGTGAATTGTAATTTTTATAAAAAATATTTTATAAAAGTATATATTTTAACGTAAACTTGAAATCATCGTATCTTTTTACGTTATAAATTCCGGTTTTTTGAGTTTCTATCATTTATGGAATCTGTCAGTGAGGTGTACTAGACTTATAAAGAAATTAAAATGACCATGTATGGTCGAATTCAAACAGCGCAAAGTTGAAGGTATTCTTTCATAAAAACATGTTTAAACTTCATTTGAACTTTTCTATTAGTAGATTTCCCACATGCATTTTATAATTATATATAATCATGACTTACATATATAAGAAGTTCAAGATCCCATATTTACATTCATATAACATGTTTAACAAATTCATAAAATTATGTTTACAAGAAAAGGTCCACTTTTACAAGTTAACATATCCTAGATGTGTGATATTGCGCTAAATAGAACACGCATAAACATAAAAATGATAATTAGAAATAAATAAAAGGTTTTATATAAACCTTAATTAATATAGTGTGATGAACGCAAGGCAAATCTAAAACCTTGTTTAGATATAAAACCAACGAGCTTGCAGCTCTTGAGAAACCACTAGTTCTCATATGAAAACCCTAATCTTCCAATACTTTGCTTCAACACTGCAATAGTTTAACCAAGGCTTGCAAACACCTTAGTAATTTCTTTAGGAAGGAGATTTATAAATGCTGAATAAGAGGATTTTCAACCACCACGTAAGCTCTCGCACGAGCTCCCTCATTCTGCTGGTTCCTTCCTTTTGGACACTTGTCCTTGTAATGTCCTTTTTCATCGTATCCATAACAAGTCACATCCTGAAAGGGGTAACTCTTGCACCTGGAACCCTAACTATGCAGTCTTTCTCCTGATGACCAGTTCTTAGGCACTTCTGACACTTTGGAGGACATTGTCCATTGTGGTGAGAATTGCAACGGTTGCACCTTGTTAGATTTCTAACATAACCCCTACCCTCAGTCGGGGCTGCAGCATAGGCCCTGGCAGTTTCCTGCCTCCTGTTTTGTTGTTGGTGATAGTTGTTTCGGTTGTTGTTGTTGTTGTTGCGGTTATTGTTGTTGGTGTTTCTTTGGTGGTCTTCCCATTTCCTTTTGTTGCTTTCACCAATTCTAGCAGCCCTACCCTGAACTGCTTGCTTAACTAGTTCACGGGCCATGTTGATGGCATCATGCAGAGTTGTAGGCTTTGAAGAAGTGATATTTCCTTTGATTCTTTCAGGAAACCCACGAACATACCTTTCAATCTTCTTCTTTTCAGTGGGCACCAATTCAGGACACATCAAGGCCAGCTCATGGAAACGATTGTTGTATGACTCGATGTCGTCTCCTTTTAGAGTCAGAGTCCAGAGCTCTTGCTCCATCCTTTGGATTTTGGTTGCTGGGCAGTATTCCATAGTCATCATCGTCTTGAATTCAGTCCAAGGAATATGGTTAGTATTAACGAGCCCTAGGGTGTGCACATTCCCATTCCACCATGTTAGCGCACGACCCTCGAAAGTACTAGCAGCAAACATAACTTTATCTTCTTCAGCACACTTGCAAATTTCAAACACTTGCTCTACCTTCTCTATCCAACGCCTTAAATCAACAACTCCCTTCGTTCCATTAAAAGAGTGAGGCTTTCCATTTAAAAAAGTCTTGTGCGAACAAGTAAACGTGTACGAGACTAAAATAAATAGTGGATTAAATAGCGTCGTAAATGACTTGAAAATACGAAATGTTACAGTCTCCTCCGGTTAGAAGAGCCTTGCCCTCAAGGCTTAAGTTGCGACACTTGATGAAGGTACGGGTTCAGAGAAGAGATGCAGATATTTCTTTCGGAACTGATCTTTACGTTCCCAGGTATACTCAACTCCTTGCCGAGAGTTCCAACGAACTTTGACTAATAGGATTCTTCTCCGCTTTAGCTTTTTCACATCCCGCTCCACAATCGCATTAGGCCTTTCGACAAAACGCAGATTTTTATTAATCTCGACCTCTTCCAAAGGCACTTGAACATCTGGATCAATAAGCTGACTTTCTCCAACTTCAGTCCATATCACGGGGGATCTACATTTCCGCCCATACAAAGCCTCAAATGGTGCACATTTAATTCTCGTGTGGTAACTGTTATTATAAGAAAACTCAATCAACGGGAGATGAGCATCCCAACTGCCACCAAAATCCATAAACACAAGCTCGTAGCATATCTTCCAGAGTCTGAATTATACGCTCACTCTGACTGTCGGTCTTTGGGTGGTAAGCCGTACTCATATGTAGTTTTGTACCCAACGCTTCCTGAAGAGCTTGCCATAAGTGTGACGCGAATAGACCATCTCTGTCTGAAATGATTAACATCGGCACACCATGTCTTGCCACAATCTCGTTGATATAAATTGTTGCCAGCTTCTCCGTTTTGTAATCTTTACGAATAGGTAAGAAGTGAGCCGACTTGGTCAATCTATCTACAATGACCCAAATCGCATCATACCTACCGCTTCTTCTAGGCAA
>BQNB010210737.1:0-10248 GCA_026074375.1 Tanacetum coccineum
CGTAGTCTCTCTTAAGAAGTTGTCTTAGCTTCCCCCTAAATCAGCAATCCTTTCTTGAGTAGATTCAAAACTTTCTTGCAAGCCGCCTTAAGCAGTCTTAATGTATAAAGCCCAGATATCCGAAGCACACAATTAACCCTTTTAAGAATTTGATACCGCAACACCAAAGTCAACTAAGTCTCGGATGTCACAATTATTCCCTCTAAATAGTCGAAATGATAACTCCAAAGTCAACTAAGTCTCGGATGTAGACATTTCTTCTTACAAGATATTAACAATCTAAAGGAATCATCATACCTATGTGTACCTCTTCTATCAAATATATATACTTCTTTTAAGAATAAGCTTAGAGATTGATCGGTCGGGTAAAACATTAATTGAATCATAAAGAACTCTTCTTACGTTTTAAATAATTATACTCACAACACTTCCCCCTAGTATCTTAAATGATGCATACTTGAAATCACAAGATATCTCTTCCCCCATGTAGTTGAAATAGAGCACCCGAAAGTAACAAGTTAAAACACTGATTTTCTCTGCGGTTATGACATTCATCTTCCCGGAGTGGCCTAAAATCCAAGAAGGCTATAGACTCTATCACGTGTACTCATTATATTTCTAGTATATCTATTCCTTCCCCCTTACTAGTTTCAATACCTCGGAATCAGCAAAACCTACTACGCACATATACTTGAGATCGTGTTCGAATAATTGATAAGCTTAAATCTATTCCGTGAGAATCAACTAAGTCTTAAATTGCAAATAAGTCCCTAAAGTTCGAAACAAATGACATCTAAAAACCCTTGTAGTTAATATAAATTAACCCCTCTTAAATATGTTATCCGTCATTATCCAAAACTTTATTCGTTTATTCCAGTGACTATTTAGAAGACCGTTATTAAAAGAATTAATTAGAATACACATTCTCCCCCTCAAATAATTGACCCTTTTTTCAAATTTAAAGAGCAGTTGTCATTGTTTGAGTGGTCGAATTGTCTTTGATAATCTTTGGATTACTGAAAACACTGATACATGGAAGATAACTTTTTACAATAAAAAAAAGAAGCTTACTCTTATTTTGACAAATAATGCACTGACACGTAGCACATATTGTATATAGGAAGCATGGGTTGTGTTGCAAGTAAACACAAAACATATACATGGTCATAAGTAGACCAGCCCGTGAATAAATACCCTTATTAGGTCAAGTTTTCTTATTGAAATACATGCCTTTTAAGATGATGATCGGGTTGTCTATCTGAAATAACGCAAGCCATTTTTGGCAAGTTTTTGAACAACATTTGAACTTCTGCTCAAACTCATTTATAGCCACGTATCATTGATGTAAATACATTTCAAAAACCTAAAATGTTTATTGATTTTCAGAAGACATGCAGTTATTACCTCTTTTAATATTTTTCTCATTTTTTATTTTTTCCTATTTGGAGTTTCAAAGAATTAAAACTTTTGTATTTTGTTTTATAAAAGGTTTTTAAAAAAAAATGAAAAATCTTTTTGTGTGATTTTTTATGTTTTTGAATATATAGATACATATAATATCCAGGATATATAAATGGGTACCACCACTATTCTTCAACTCATCTGCCAATTGTTTTAGAGTCCACCGGCGTATAAATTTCACATTCCCAGCCTTGTTATAAGAAAAATCAATTCTTTCTCTCGCCAAGGGCTTTATAGAAGATGTTCCGCCAGCTGATACACCGTAATGACAAAGTAAAGCTCTACAACTCTGTCCAACTTGCTCTTATTATGGAATTTGAATCTGATGTCAATATGTTTGTGATCGTGAATGTTTGAACATTGTTGCAGCATAAGGCAATAGCGCTTTTGTTATCATAGTGTATTAGAATTTTATTGAATCTAAGGCCATAGTCGGTAAGCTGTGATCTCATCCAAAGGACTTGAGCACAACAGCCTGACAAGGCTATATATTCAGCTTCCGTACTGGATATCACAAAAGTCTATTCAGCCCTTTTTGATGACCTAGTCTAACAAGTTGTCTTCCTAATAAAATGAATACTTCCAGATGTCACATCGTCTAGTATCTTGGCAACCCGCATGATCAGCATATACATAAGCTGTTAGAGCAATAGAAGAATCCTTTGGATACCAGAGCCCCCTATTAAAGGTTCCTCTTATGTATTTAAGGATTCTTTTTACAGCATGTAAGTGCTTTTTAGTATGCTTTGACTGATACCGGGCACATATGCATACAACAAATGTTAGGTCTGGTCTACTGGTTATGAGATACATAAGGGTGCCAACCATTCCATGATAGTGTGTAGGGTCAACAACTTTCCCTTGTGTATCTTCATCCAGTTTGGATTTCTCCACCATGGGAGTATCCACGGGGTCACTATATTCCATATCATATTTTTTCAAAGATTCTAAAGCATATTTAGACTGGTTTAAAAAAATGCCTCTAGGACTTTGTGAATCTGTAGTCCTAGAAAAAATGACATTTTGCCAATCATCGACATCTTAAACTTTAAACACAAATTGGTCACGTAATTCAGGTGTAGTAGATGCAATTATTATATCATCAACATAGATTTGTACTAGGAGAATATCTTTTCCTTGTCTTCTGATGAACAATGTGGGATCTACGGTTCCTTTAGAGAATTCCTGAGAGAGTAGAAACTTCTACAATAGATCGTACCACGCATGAAGAGCTTGTTTCAACCCATAGAGAGCCTTCTTAAGCTTGTACACATGATTCGGATTGTCTTTATCTACAAATCCGTCCGGTTGGCTGACATAAACTTCTTTACGTAGAATGCCATTCAAGAATGTCGTCTTAACATCCATTTGGTAGACGATCATATTCATGTGAGCAGCAAATACGAGAAAAATTCGAATAGCATCTAGTCTTGCCACTGGAGCAAAAGATTCCTCAAAATCAATTCCCTCTTCTTTACGATAACCACGAGCAACCAGTCGAGCCTTGTTTTTCAGAATTCCTCCTAATTCATCAAGTTCCACCTTGTAGATCCATTTTAAAGTAATGATCATCACTTTATCTGGACGAGGAACGAGTTCCCAAACTTTAAGACGTTTAAATTTATTAAGCTCCTCTTGCATTGCTTCAATCTTACATGCTTGAGTTAATGCATCTTTATAGTTCTTTGGTTTAACTGATGAGAAAAAAGCATCGTAGTAACAAAATAAGGCTTGTTCATGGAGTTGGAGTCTTGTGGATACAGGTCTTTCGAGTTCACCGATGATGTTGTAACACCCCCAAATCTGGGTAGCAGCGGAATGTTGAATATCTGAGGGCATTACTTCATAGATCAATAGCACAAGATATGAGAACGACCACTAAACGTGTCATTTTAAAAGATACATTACATAAGCTCATGGTTTTAAATTGTTCGACAATATAAGTAAAGATTTTTGGTTATAACAAATGTTCCCAAAATGTAATACGCCCCGAATCTTTAGTATTGACTCTCCCAAGAGTGACCCCCAATGTATCTTGGCACCTCGTGCTTTAATGACCCGAGAAAAACATGCTTAAAATGTCAACATAAAGTTAGTGAATTCATAGGTTTATGTAAATCAATAGTAGGACCGCAAGATTTCCAAGTGTATGATTAAGCAACAGATGCAAACATCATAAAAAGTAATTACGTTTTCCTAAGCTCATGACACTGAAGCTCGACGTATATGAATGCAATAAATTGCCAACATTTGCCCATGAATGATGTTCTAACCCGCAACATCCCAAATCCGACATGGTATACGTTTGTTGTCCGGCAAACCGGCACAGTGAGCGCTACTCACCCAAACGGGGATGTCAATCCCAAATAGATCTATTTATAACATTCGCGCTCGCAATCTAGCAATTGACAGTTCATGATAAAAGGGCTCAGTGGGTTATTGCTACTTAGGCAAACACGTAATCATAGTATAAAATGTACACTTGCGTCCAATTTGTAAAACAAAGCATGTTCTCACCCCAAAGATGTAAATCATTTAAATAATTGTAAAACATGGGGCTATGAACTCACCTTAGTAAATAGTCCTCTGAAAATGATAAATATATCCAAGAATGGCAATGAATCACACCGTCAAATACCTAAGTAAATACGGCCAGTCTTAGTCTACAAGTTTAGGCTAACGACTCTTGTATAAACTACAATAAATTGCTAGTTTATATATACTGTTATCACTTATGTGGTGGTGCACATGTTTATTGTATTTGTATTCACTTGATGGCTCTTGGGAAACGTATACGTGTTATTAATAAATATTCATATTTATTAAGTCATGTTTTAACTCGTATAATATCTAAATAATATTATAACGCGTTTGATTCGTTAAGTGTTTATTAAAATCACTTTCGTTTATAAAATACCCTTAGGTTGTCTATAATTACAAAGCAGCCCATAGGTTTATGAAATATATACTATTTACATTTTAAACCCTTAAGTTTCCACTTGTACACTTTTGGTCCTTTAAATTTACAAAATTACCCTTTTGGTCCTTATACTTTCAAAAAAGCCCCTTAAGTTTCAGAAGTGTTCAAAACAGTCCCTAGACTTTGAAAAATCAGCTTTTGGCAGTTTTAACCCTCAAGTTTGCAAATTGACACTTTTTGTCCTTTAACTTGTAAAAATCGCATTTTAAGCCCAATTAAGTTCTAACAAGTGACATTTGATCTTATTTACTCCAATAAGTTATATAAGCTATTGTTAACTTCTAAATAAGCTCGGATGAGCTTATTTTGGCTTATTAAGCTTATTGGACCCGTTAAGGTCCAATAAGCGATTTAAAGGTCCAAATTAGATTTCAAAAGCACATAAGCCCTTTTTAACGGGTGAGCTTATTTGAGCTTATTCAAGCTTATTGGGCTTGTTAGCCCAATAACCTTAACCCAAAAAGTTGTAAAAAGGTTTTACACATTATACAACTTATGTTCTAGTCTAAATAAGAACTTTAGAGTCTGTTTCATGGTTTGGCATATTCATTAAGCAAATAAGCCTCGCCAATGGGTTTTCAGGCCCAATATGAACCCAAAATAGCATTTGAACATTTAGGCTCGGTCCATTAAGGTCCATTAGCATTGTATAGGTCCAATAAGGTTATTAAACTTGTATAAGACTACAAATAAGCTGTTTAAGCTCGTTGTGACTTATTGGCTTGTGTTTGGACTCGTTAATGGGCTAACAAGCCCATTAAGGGTTCAGCTAGGTTCCTAATGGTATTTTAAGGTCCATGTGAGTCTAATAAGAATGTTTAGCCCCGTAATAAGCTCGTAGAGCTTATTAATAAGCTGTGGAGTCCACCTTTGTGGTCTGTTGGGCCTAAACGAGCCCAAATGTGGTCCATTAAGTTTACTAGTTATATTATAGGGTGTTTAATCCTTCATTAAGCACTCGTTAAGATTAGTTATCCACGTTTAATCGCATGCACTCGTCCTATGAGCTAATGTACGCGTTCCCAAGCCAAGACATTTCATTTTTGTGACAAGTTAACGTATAGGATTTGTATATTTCGAATATATAGGGTGGTTTTTATATAAGTTACCATCCTAGTATTTTAAACATAAGGCTTAGACCTTAACTCGATATTTAACCTTATTTCATACATGTTAGCACCACACAAATTCATGTATAGGTAATATACGTACGTGAACCGTGCATGGGTTGAACCATGCACATTCATGCTCACGTAGGTTTGCTAGTTATCAATATACACGACCCGTATAACTAGTTAGGAAGAACAACAAATGAGATATGACATAAGGAAGCTTAGTTCGACTTACAAAGGGTCCTAGAGTCTTGAATGTGTATTGGGTAGTTAACCCAAATTCGTTTACACCCAAACGTATATAAACCCTAAGCTTCAAAGCTTTGTATACCCGAATCCTTGCTTGTATACTCCTCCTAATACTCTTATATGCAAACTTAGTACACATTGTGTGCTTAGTTATGAAATGTGGATGCGTATGGGTTTGGTTTTATTATGAGCCGAATGTAAAAGAGATGTATGAGGAGGGTTTAGCCTTGTAAGAGAGTTTGAGAGTTTAAGAAGTGTGTTAAGTGACAATGTGAGTGAGTATATATAGGCTCATGACTTAATTAGTTTTCCTTAGTTCTTGCCTAACCAAAAACGAACCCCAAGAAATGGTTTTGTAGTTTCTAGTTAACCTTAAATGGTTTCTTGCTAAACCACTAAGTATATTTCCTTAATTACTCAATATTGGTACAAGATTTGCTAGATTATGAAAATCTTATGGTTGTGTGTGTGGGATTTCTCTTAGCCGCGACATAGGGGATAAAAGAGGCCAAAATGGTTATTAACCATTGTGTAATAAGCTTAATGGAGACAATTAGTACAAGGTTTAATTAACATTATGATGTACAAGTACTTTAGAGATCATTAGAGGATTTTCTAGTTAGCTAAGCACTAGGGACGAATGGTTTATGGGTTTAAATTACCCATATTCGGCCAACAAGGTTTAATAACACAAAAATTTAATAAATTTCGTGTCTAAGGATTAAAAGCGGGTATTGGTTTGAGTCTAGGTAAGTGTAGGTATTTCCGAGGTGTGTCTAAATGTATTTTATTGTGAAACGTAAGCCTTTTACGTGACCAATAAAAAATAAAACGCGCAAAGTTAATAATTATCTTCTTAATAATTACTTAACACTTGCTTGACGTAAACCCTAATTTATTTGGTGACCGTTTACGTTAAATGATTATTTCTAGTATACGCGATTTAGCTTAAAAGTTAAATTAAAAGTAAACGCGTGTCGGACTAAAATAAATAGTGAAGGATAATAGAGTCGTAAAATGACCTGAAATTGAGAAATGTTACAGGGGGGTGGTTTGGGTACAAGGAGAGGAGAAAAGATTAGACAATTTATGGAAAAATAGTTTTTAAGGTTTACATGTTGGGTAATAAGAGGGTGCAGTGACTTTAGTGGTGAGTTTGTGATTTATTCTTGTGTTTATTACTTGTAAAACCAGCCTAGGTGTTTATTAGTGTAGAAATGATTTAATTTTTGGGTGTTGGGTATAAAAGTGGTATTTGGTTGAGTGTAGATAGGTATAAGGGTTTACATTTATGCAAAAGGTTCCAAAGTGTGAAACGTAAACTTTTTACGTAACGTATAAAAATAAAATATGAAAAATTAATTATTATTTTCGTAAAAATAATATAACACTTGTTTGACGAACACTTTTATTTGTTTGATAACGGTTTACGTTGAATGTTGATTCTTAGTTTACGCGATTTAACTAGACAATGAAAATTAAAAGTAAACGCGTACAAGTTTAAAATAAATAGTTGAATATTTATTGACGTAAAATGACTAAAAAATATGGTTTGTTATAGGGTCCGTGCGGACATATACGCCAACAATTAGATATGTATTAGTTGAGGTATAAATGGCTACCTACTTACCATAGGGATGAGGTTATGTCGAGTGTAATGTGTACTTCATTTAGATGAGAAATGAAAACTATGTATTTGGCCGCTGACAAGTACCAATTTAAATTTATGTGGATTTTAAATATTTTTTTAAATGAGTAGATAAGTAGTGTGTAACTGTCAAAACAGTTTTTTTAGTGCACATGCAAGCGTTTTGAGTATAAGATATACTATTTTCTTGCATGATTATCATATAAATTATCAAAACAAAATTTCTACAAGTTGATTTAAAAAACACATATGTTAAATTCTCACCCTTTAAACATACACAATGATGACGTATAGTATGGACTGGCCCGGCCCACTCATACTATTATGGGCTTGGTAGCTCATAATGGGCCTCCGGCCTATGTATCAGGGTCGCGGCCGTCAGTCCGTTGTCCGCGGCCGCGTTATCTTCACAAATTATCTTTAAGAATAACCTAATTAAATAAGAGATATGCTTTACTTATTTAAATCAGTTAGGATAATTCCGAATCCCTACAATATCGGCCGCAACTTGGGCCGAAAGTTATGGTAACCCTAAAGATTATCCAGCCTATAAAAGGAACGCAACTATCATCGATACAGGTATCTTACAAACCCTAAACACACTCGATTACTCTCTCAGATGCACATACTTACTCTCACGTCGGAGTCTAATCGTGGGATCCTCTCCCACGATAAGGTTTACGGTGTTTATTTCTTTGTGCAGGGTTCTCTAAATAAGTTTACTTGATACAAGAATAAGGCCCTACATACCCGAATAGCTACCTATTCGGACCAAGCAAGACCCGACCTAACTTTTGTATCAACAAGTTGGCGCCATCCGTGGTACACAACACTAGAAATCACTCTCAGAAAAATGAGCGCAATGGCTAATACCACCCCCATTGTGACTACTGTCACGAAACCTACGACCAGAGAAAAGACGCCGAAAGAGGCGGATGCCACACCTAGGGTGAATATCCAAGATTTCTGTGATGAGCATTACGAGGATATCATGCCGGTCATTATGGACAAGATTCGCCGTGACAAGCGAAAAAAAGTCCATGCTAGGCTGGATTTCGAAGAAATTCCAAATAAAAGAAGAATAAGAGTTGGCTCTCAAAACTCAAGCGCCAGGACCTTGTCCGCAAGGTACCGTAATCCACCAGAGAGACTGAAAGTGCGGGACCTCTTAAGATACAATGAGCGACATGTGCTTGACCGACTAGGTCATT
Organism: Tanacetum coccineum; assembly: GCA_026074375.1. Classification (NCBI taxonomy): domain Eukaryota; kingdom Viridiplantae; phylum Streptophyta; class Magnoliopsida; order Asterales; family Asteraceae; genus Tanacetum; species Tanacetum coccineum. The sequence continues at coordinate 8,662 of BQNB010210737.1, forward strand.
GAAGGCAGAGCGCGTTCGACCGACTCAGTGATACTTACCCGCCAAGCACAACTAAATCCGGACCGGACATATCAAACTCCAGGGATCTTTCCCACAGTAGAAGCCGCCCTCGCAGGCGGGAGTCTTCTAACAGAGATCGTCCTCGGAGCAAAGACCGCTCCCGTGGTGTCGAAGAGTCATATGACAACACCCGCTCCTCCTATGGGACAGGGACCAAACATGGACACCGCGGCCACGAAAACCACCCCCGTTATGAGAAAAAGGGGAGGGAAAGTGAGTCCTCTTCATCCCGTGTATCAAAGAGCGGCACCAGCGATGGGGGACACTAGAAGTCAAGGTAAAAAAGATACAAGTCTACGGAGAAGGATGACTTGGCGGTGCCCTGGATATGTGAAGAGGTGGATCCATTCACACCCTGAATCCATTTACACCCCGAATCCGTAACTTCAAAAGTTCACGAAAAACACGAATGCCTAACAACGTAAAGACCTATGACAGAACAGGGGACCCAGAGGATCACGTAAATTTTTTCCAAGCGGCGGCACAGGTGGAACGCTGGGCAATGCCTACCTGGTGTCATATGTTCAATTCTACCTTAATAGGAGCCGCAAAAGTATGGTTCGATGAGCTCCCTCCGGAGAGCATAGATGGATACAAGGATCTCAAAGCAGCCTTCTTAGCATACTTTATGTAGCAAAAGAAGTACGCCAAAGATCCTGTCGAAATCCACAATATCAAATAAAGAGACGAAGAGACCATCGAGGAGTTCATAGAACGATTCAAGGTGGAAACCGGACGCATGAAGGGAGCCCCCGAGTGCATGCGAATCTTCGGATTCATGCATGGGGTTAACAACCCTGAATTGACAAAGCGCCTTAACGAACATGTTCCAAAGACCATGGAGGAAATGATGATCACCACCACTGCCTTCATACGGGGAGAAGCCGCCGCTGCTGGCAAAAGGAAAGGTCACACATCGTGGAGGACACAAGACCAGTCAAAGTGGCACAGTTCAGAGTGGAGGTCTGACTTCCGAGGTCAGCCAAGGGATGGACGGGGGTCTAGCAAGTTTACCCCCCTTACAAGAACACCTAAAGAAATCCTCGCGACCGAATCAGGAAAGTTCAAACCGCCACCCCCTATGGTAACCCCGGTGGAGAAGAGAAGCAGCAACAAGTTTTGCGACTTCCATAATGACAAAGACATAGTACGAACGAGTGTATGCAGTTAAAAAAGCAGATCGAAGAATTGGTGCGAGCAGGCAAGCTCTCGCATTTAATTAAAGAAATTAAGCAGGGGAGAGATCAACCAAAAGTAGGGAAAAAGGAAGTACCGGCCAAGGATAAGTCCATGGAAATCTATATGATACAACCATGGCATAGAATGACAAGGCAAAAAGTAACTCAAAGCTTTGAACATGTCAGTGAAATTACATTCCCTTCACTAACAACCAGTAGTGGGACAGAAGGTACGCTTATAATAGAAGCGAAAATTGGTGGGCACATGATTCATCGCATGTATGTAGACGGAGGTTCCTTGTTAGGATATCATTTCATCACCAAAACACAAAAAATAAGAAAAATAGAT
>BQNB010210738.1:0-10248 GCA_026074375.1 Tanacetum coccineum
CCAGCCTTTACTTTTAAAGGAGGGGTCAACCCCCACTAACCAAACGCATCCTAAGGCTGGACGGAGTGGAGGTGAGTTTGCCAAAACTCACCTCGGTGGCTTATGAAGTCGCGCGCGACTTGCCACTCCGGTGGTAAAACTCACCGAGGTGAGTTACTTTTGTGAGGTGAGTTACTTTTGTGAGGTGAGTTTTGGCATGTTTTTGTGTCAATTCGGTGAGATACTCACCTAGTGTGGGTTTTAAAAATAGTGGGCCCCTCCCAAAATGTAACCGTTTTATATAAAAAAAATTTAAATACCTCACTTTTTACTTATAAATACACACTAATTCATCTATTTTTATACACAATTATTCCCACTTTTAAATTAATATGGCTTGTTTACTTTCACACACCGTCGATGAAATTCACGCTTTAGTTAACGTTTTATTAATTTCGTACGTTTACGTTTACGTAAATATTTATTTTTTAGTTTATGAATAAAAGTATTTAAATAAAAAAGGGTGAGTAAGGTGAGTTTTATTGGTAAGGTGAGTTCTTGTTACGGTTGAAAGGTGAGTTGTAAGGTGAGTTTTATTTGGAGAGAGAAAGCTGATGTGGCGGTGACTTGTCAGGTGCGTTTACCACCACCACTCCATCCAGCCTAAATGTATAGAATAATAATTAGTTAATTTAGCAATTACATCTTATGCAAGTTGTGCTCTTGTAGCTGATCCCATTAATTAATCAATTTTGTTTGATAAATTGATTAAGTAACCAACTATAGAATTATTAGTTAATGGATTCGTAGTGTGATATACTGAATCATGAAAAGCAAAAGCACCATCTATTTAGTGGAATCAATTTTGTCATGAGGTAACATTGTGTCACAATAATTCAAGCATATAACTTTCAGTAGCTAATCGAGCTATCCAAGATCGCTAGAGAGAAAACGTCGATGTTAAAATTAGTTGCAAGAGTTATTACTCACTATTATTTGTTAAAATTGCATGGCTCAAGCTTGAATAAAATTAGAAACTCGTCAAGAGAAACGAGTGGTCAAGAGATGAAGATTTAGAAACTATGATGCAATGACTATATTTAGGTGGCAAAAAGGTTGATATCCAACAACCCAAACCGGCTCACACAAACGGTTGCCTAATTATATTTTCAGAGATATATACGATTAACTCAGCGGCTGTGGTTAAATATTATGACTTAATGATCAAAAGACGGTTGAAATATAGGGTTGAGCATAACACATCGTGGATCAGACCGCACCGAGCCACACCGGACTCACCGAACATATTTCGGTCCGGTTCGCGGTCCATCATTTTCCTCATATTCAGTCGTTGGTCCGGTTTGATCCTTCATAAAACTGGCAATTATGCTTTATTAGACCGGACCGAAGAACGAACGGGACCTAACCAACCCGGAAATGGACCGACTATTTACATGAACCGACACGAACTAGACTGGACGAACCTGATCCTACACAAAACTCGCAATTATGTAAATGTATATTATTCCCCTTAGGTATAATATTGATCGGACCATTCCCTTCCTATGAAGGAAACACGTACATTCTCGATGCCATTATTATGTATCCATGTAGATGGAAGTACAAACTTTGCACACGAGCGATGCTAGGATGGTTGTCAACTTCCTTGAAAAGTTATTTGCTCGACTCTTGTTTAATACATCAGGATTCAAATTTTTTGCAAACACGAATTGTGTTTTTAAGTTTTTATGAGATGACGATTCTTATTATCTGTTTATTTTCATGACTATGGTGAAATGGTGAAAGCTGTAGTTTACATTAACATCTTGTTAGGTTCACTTTTTGATAGATTATGAAATTAAGGATTTTGGTTTTGAGAGGTAGTGTGCTTCTATCTTCGAAATAATTTCGAAAGTCAAGCGCAAATACGGTAGGGTTGGCTAAAAAGTTAGACACATTAGGATGCGCACCAAATGTTTGTTGAAATGCTCATAACAAACAATCTATAGATGAACGAGATTTTACATGTGATTAATTTTATTTTTGCAATAATTTTCCACTCATGAAAAAAACCTAGTAAGGAGGTACTACAAAAACGTTAACGGAAAATGTTCAGATGGTAGAAATGGTGTATGTCCTCGGGCGTAATTTGTTCATGTGAAAATATATTCTCACTTAGCTTGTTAATGAAGTGTTAACAGTTTGTCACATGTGAAAATATATGTCCTCGAAATTTGGTTACATGTGAAAATATATGTCCTAGATTGTAAAGGATGTGTTTAACTACAAGTATCACATTGAAAATATATGTCTCTTATTTTTTACATGTGAAAAATATATGTCTCTAGCTGTTAAGATGTGTTAACAAGTTTTCTTCACATGTGAAAATATATTCTTATAATTTGTTTACAAGTATGAAAATTATGTCCTCTAGCTTGTGTGAACAGTTCGACCACATGTGAAAATATAGTCTAAATATTTTGTCACAGGAAACTATATTGTCTAATACTTTGTCACATCACTATATACCACAAGAACATAAATGCTAAATTGAGAAAACAAAAAAAAAACGAACAAAAGACAGAAACAAAAAAAATAAAAAACAAAGAAATAAAAAAATAAAAAAATACAAGAAACAAAGACAAGAAAAAAAAAACACGCAAAAATGAACACAGTCAAAAAACATGAATAAATATTAATAATAGAAAGAACAATGAGAAATATCTGTCTCTCAGCCTTGTTGCCGTCATTTTAACATGATGTGCACTGAACAAACAACTTCTTCACTGACATGGTGAAAATATATGGCAATAATTTATTTACATGTAAAATATTGACCCCTAGTATCACTTTCCATCTGTCATCGGATCCCTGTGAATAAAAACTCATGTCTTCGCTAACTTTGTCACATATTCGTTGAAAATACATTCTCATTAATTTGGTACACCCTGGCGAAATTATATGTTTCAGATGAGTTACATCTCTCATTGTCACAGAAACAGAGGGTACCTAGTCCCCATCAATATATGTTTCGGATAAACTATTGAGGTGTGGAATCGTTGTAATGGCAACCAAATCCCCTTGTAAGGATCAGGTGAGGCTGCTGGGTTTAAATCAAGTTCGCCCTTAGTAGTGGTGGCTGAGATGATGATCCCGCAGCCTCATTTGATCAAATTGATCTGTTTAGGTGTTGACGCGCTATGGTACTAATATCCAGACAAGGCTGAGTGATTGAAGTTTATAAAAATTATCAGATGGTCATTAAAGTGTCACATCTCTATCTCCTTTCTCTTACACGAAAATCTGTTCAGCCACTCCATTCTTCCTTTCTGCATCATGACCGACCCGGGGGGGGGGGGGACTCAAACAATGCAGTTGAGCCTGGGTTGGTACGAAGGGTTTTGGATAATGTAGGGGATGGAGGGGATTTGTAATGAGTGGGTTATATGATGATAATTAGATACGGTAGATAGGAAAATATTAACGATGTTCAGGTATTGAAAGACTTAAGAGTGTATCCAGAAACTATTTTTACAAAACACATTTTAGTTGCCTATTCATGCGTTTTAAAAATTCACAATGGTTTCCTTCACAATAGTTTCCTTCATAATATCTTCTTATTCAATGTTTTGTTGGTAAACCAAGTATGTGAGTTTAGCATTTTGGGATTTAATCTAAGAGTTCAATATCATGTGTTTTTAGAAAATTTTAAAGTCAAACACATTTAATCAAATTTTATTAGGTATGGAAAACTAGTTTTAACTTTCAAGATGTTGAAACTCGTTAAATTGTAACTTCATTGGGAAGTCCGAGTACAAAACATACATGTGTTAAAAATCTTTTTGTGGTTTGTAGGGCAAAAGTATATTAAAAGTTTGAATATTGTTAATTATAGCTCATACCATTATTCTTTGTAACGGCAGTGATGCATAACCACTGCATGCATCAAAGACTGCCAGTCTATCTATCTATAGTACTTAGGTTAGGATCATTTATTTTTCTTCTTTAATGATTTCTTGATATTGTGAATGCTCTGTAATGCCTGTAAATGTTCATTTTTGTTATAAATAGGGAGGAGAACTAGAATACAACAGCGATATCACCTTTGGAAAAAAAGGGTTTACGTATAACCAGAATACAACAGCGATATCTACCTTTAGAAGACTGTTTTCAAATGGTATCCATACAGATGTCATCATCCGCGCGGGCTTCTAATGGAGCAATGGGCTCACCGGCTTGCTTCCTACAAAGCCCGTTTACCAATCTTTGATCTCATGTTCACCCACGAGCTCAAAGAAAAGGATTTGTATGTCACAGAGATTCATGAAATGTCCATTAAAGTTTGCCAACCGTTTCTTAGCTACCTATACTCCAATAAAATTCAAAACCAAGACCTTCTCTCCCACAGACTTGACTTTTCAGAGTTGCGAACACTTATGACGTGTCTGATCTGAAAGATGTGTGTCAAGATATCTGATAGAAAGATATTGATCTCAAGAACGTGATGAGGGCTACAAAACTGCGTTTTTGTTATCATCTTCTAAGACCTAAAGATTTTTTTGTGATGATTAATTAGTGAAGTTTGGTAAGATCTTCTACATTAAAATGATCCAATGCCTTTCATACATAATGCTCAATCACGAACTGGTAAGTGAAGCGTTTAACTAAATCCTTTCTCCTAAAAAGGTGACCTGATAGTCGAGGTGAAATGGGACTATAGAGGGCAACGGCTAAATCTCTCGCCCCTTAGGTAAATGGTTGCCGAAGATAGCGGTAGATGCATATGTGGCACCTAATGTAGTATTAGCTGGACAAGTGAACACGCTTGATGGATCGAGTGTGTTTAACTGTTCTTATATGTACTTTATAAATTGGCAGCGAGTTCCCATTATAGAAAATCTGGACGGGTTCACCTAAGTGCTATTTCTGTTGCTATTCTTCCTCAATCAGATGAGGTGATGACTTACTACAACAGTTATCATTTTGCTGTATACTTTTTTTTGAGTAAAGGGTTTCCCCGATAAAATAAAACAATCGACCAAAGTGGGAGTCAAATCCAAGACCTTTTGATCCACATTAAGTGGGATGATGATGTCTTGCAGGTAGATGTTCAACTGTGGAATGAGTTATGGGGACTTGAGAATTGACACATACATATCAGGTGGATCTCATGCTAATACTACTAATAGTGTTGTTAGGATCGCCTATATTCCATCCGGCCTAACAGTTGCTATACAAGATGAAAGGTCACAACATATGGTAATCTATCCTGGATAAACTGGCTACAATTATTATATATAACCTTAAAAAATTCATTTTTCTTTCCCTTTGATTTAATAGAACAGGGCTAAATCATTAAAAGTACTGTGTGCAAGACTATGATGGAAGGTACTAAAATAAAGGTTTGTGCTTTTTATGTTAGCCATGTGAATTTAAAGCTTCTTTAGCTTATGATTGATTGGTCTTCCGAATTATGAAATATTATGTAACATAAGCTTAATTTGTGCGATGCTGCATATGCTATTTATTGCTCCCGTGTTTCTTTTTGTGATTTCAAGAAGCCTCTAAAGCTACGTATACTAAGTATTCTCAGTTAATTTTGTATAACTGTTTGGTTTATTTTGTACAATTGCAATGATTAAGCTTAAATACACCATTCTTATATCCAGGCTCGTTAAAACTATTTAGCTGACCCTGTAAGCTTATGTATACTTACTACGCTCTTGAAATAGGCCAGATTCGGTAGCTTATTGTAGTTTTACTCCACGCATTCAAGTTTTCCATTTCTTTGTAATACTTACTAAGAAATAGCATTAGCATTAGCCTATGAGTTGGTTCTTAAGCCATATGGTGTCATAATGCATAACGTCACAGACGATGTACTATATAATAAGCAATTCTAGTTCCATCCGAGGTTGATGATGTTCATCTCATACCTTGATGAATTTTTTCAAACCCATTAAGTGTATTATACGTTAAGATAAATGTTCATCCACGACAAGTCACAAGCCATATTGTCCTATCATAGATTGATGAAAAAGGAGGAACATGGATATAAACTGTTGAGGAAGATCAAGGCTTTTATTGCGTTTAAGTCTTTATAAACCTCTTCAAAAAAGATATCTCCTTTACCATCTTATCTTGTAGCATAATATCGAAATTTGTTGACTTTGAGTAATTTTTCTATAGACTCGCTGGAATCAAATTATTATGATAATGTTGCATTCATTCCAGTTCTTATATACTACTTATTCTTGTTTCAGGTACAAAATGAGTTTTCCAAAGCATGTGAGAAGGGGACCCATAATACCAAAGACTAACTGAAGGAATATATATGGAAATCCTTGAAAAGTGGCAAGGTAATGTTTCAAAGCCGAGCAATAATCCCTAAAAGTCAACTGATAATTGCTTATTTAATACAGTAAAATAATAAACACTGAAATTAGAAGGTTACCCATTTGACCCATTGCATTGTTTCAAAGCAGATCAGCAATCCTGAAAAGGTTTTTACCTATTTCTTGCATATATAGTGATAAGGAGTTTGGGTGCGTGTTGATTTTATATATCATACGTTATTTCGTTGAGTATTTTTTTTCTAAAACTACTACGCGTCTTATATTTTACGTTTATGCTTCTTTGCTAGGCGGAAAAAAGAGGTCAAAGGGATCATTATGGATTATATAAGTATACTGTCAAAACTGAAGGCTGAGATAACCAAGTTCAAAAGGATTATCGTGGGTGATACTCAACTCATATTATTCCTTCTTAAGTGGGGCCCGTCAGTTTTCGGGTGTAGAATAGATGCTTTCGTTAAAGATAACAAGATCACACGGTCACACAATTGGGTTTGGTAACAGGTATGAACTAGTCTTCATGTTTTTTATGATCTGAACCGATATCGTTATATTCAGAAAAACTGATTGAACATGTGCATATGTAGGTTAAACTATTAGAATAGATCGATGATCTGGAGATGTTCATAGTAAAGGGTTATGGTAATTCACTAAATTATCGAATGGGAGTGCCACTGTTGGAGGATGTCATTTTGTCCATGAAGAACGCTGTTAAAGAAAAAGAAGGTAATTGTGTTGATAACTTAGACCATTTGACTTTTTTTGCTGATGTGGCATTTATATAGCACATGAAAACAGATTAACTTACAAGATACCCCCCAAGTCAAGGGTCTAAAAAAGCTGAATCCTGTAGTGACAAAATACTATGTCCCCCTTAAATAGAAATTGCACCAAACTATGCTATATATAATGTTTGGCATATATGTTTCAGAAGGACATGCACCAGGAAGTTACAAAAAGGCAAGAATACGGTTTGCTCATGCAGAGACTCTGGTCCCCTTTTCATGCTTGATTGAACTCTTTCTTGGAGGATCTGGTTAGTGCTTTCACTTTGTTACTAAATGCAATAAATTTCACCTCATCATACGATACATATCAGCTAATTTGTCGTCTTAATAATCTGTCTTGTTTTGCTAACACATTTAGAGTTTGAACCAAATAACAAAGAAAGACAGCTTGAAATATCCCCCAAAACCTCCTCAGAAAAGAACTTAGAGGGGTAGCACGGTGGCACCTTTCAATGGGAATAATGCTCTACTTTAATACAGCTGTTCAGGAAATAACACAAAATACATACTATGTGCAAGTACTGCACAACGAGATAACCCAATTCCATGGGCTGTAAGTTTTTTACAACATGCTGAAGTTTCTCATCAATGATCATTTTTTTTCGCACCATTACGACCTGATTGCTAAAGAACATGTCTATTTGTGTTGTGTTTTACCTCAAACAGGTCAAATCAAAAATTTAACCAAAAAGGGAATGTGTTGGACGGGTTGTAAGTTGTCCCTAGTTCATTTTTAATACATTCAACATCGTAAAATTTTCTATTATAGATTAGTAGTCAGGTAAACTGATAATATATTTTATCTAATAAGTATTAACTCTTAATTAGTTATCAACTACGTAGTAATGGACAAATAAATGTCTACTTGTGACCTAGTCTATTTTGACCCATAAACCGCCCACCAATCTTGCCACCTCTGGTTGCCCACCAGTCTATTTTGACCCATAAACCGCCCACCAATCTTGCCACCACGGATGTGGAGGTACTGATTTATGTCTGTTTGAATTCTTTAAGGTTTAGTTTTCAACCTTTTTTTAGTAATTCGTTTTTTCTTGTTTCTTCTATTGTTTTGTAAGGTTAACTGTATTCATTGCAGGAAAAAATAGCTGCTGCACACTTAAAGCACATCTATGATAACCTATACAATGCCAACATGGAAAAACAATTAGAATGCAAGTCATATACAACCAAATTCATTGAATTGTTTAGCTATTATTTCTATGGAAAGAGCAAGGATACGTCATCCTAGAAAGTAGATCTATAAATAGATCGGCTCCCACATTTGTTTATTGTGTCGAGTTTGCATCCCACTAGTTAACTTTCAAAACTGGCATGTAGTTTTTTAGGTTCTGATGCAACCAGTGAAGCTAAGCCCATATGCCGGAATGAAGATGTCATTTTTTTAATCCGTTCACTTGGTTGTAATGTAGCACAGATGAGATCTTTGAATCTGGTTCATATTTTTTATCGTTGATGAATCAAATTGTAGAATCTTTTGATGTGTTGAAGTTATATATTAGTGTCTCTACTTTTGGTGTTTTGATATATATTTGTTGATAACTATTTTGTGTGTGTTACGAATATGGCGTTTCATGATGAGTAACGGGTGCGGGTGCGTGATATATCCACATATTGGTGGTTTTTGGCAGCTTTGTGCTCCAAGTGACTAAGAAATGCATATTAAATTGGATTATTTTATCATGTGTGTTAAGCTGATCTGGAAATATGAACGGGTTAGGATGTGTACTGGTTGAAATGAATCATATTTAGTAAAGGGTCAAAGCGGCTGGTCACATTGGTTTGATGTGTAAACATGTTTTTCATTCTTGAAATAATTACTCAAGTTGATTATGCTAATAACAAAATGTATTTGGCACTAAAAGGAGTAAATTGAGTATAATCGACCTTAAAATTTGACCAAATTGCATGTTTCGTCTCAAATGTTACGAAAATGCAAGGATCATCCATGTGGGGAATCCTTTGGTGAAGGATCGTCCCTGTGGGGAAGACCTTTGATGCGGAACCTGTTGAGGCATGTATCGTCCCTGCCCTGCGGGAACGATACTTGCACCAAAGGTTTCCCACATAGACGATCTTTGCAATTTCGTAACGTTTGGGACGAAACATGCAGTTTGACCAAACTTTAAGGACGATTTATGCAATTTACTCGCACAAAAAGGTACCCAAGTTATGAGTCATTTATGAAAAGGTATCCAACTTATTTTCTTTTTTTCAGTTTGGCACAAATTTTCGTTAAGTTTCACATTTTAAGTCCGCCGCCACTAAATAAAGTTGACTTTTAAACTCATTTGACCACTTCACATATTTTGATTCGTTACCCCTTAACTAAAATATTACAGTCAACCAATTTACAAGTATATGAGCTGAAATCGACGCATTTGATGATAAGTAACGGGTTTTGTAGCATTTTTGCGTATATTTCTTGTGTGATGTTGAGACGATATGTCCTTGTGTTATGTGTTGTTGCCACTTATTCTAGTAGATAAAAAGACAAGAAAATAACAAATATTGACTTGAACATTAAGCTTGAGAATTGAGATTATATAAAAATTATGGAGATAATCACAAAAAAGTATACATTCCGGTCTAATTCCACCTGAACAAAAGCTATTTCAATATTGCACAAAAAGAGTTCCCCATATGGCCCATATGTATTATTGTAACTAACTTAACACCAATTATTCAATCTGTTGACTATGTATCAATGGTACAAAATCTTCTTGGGTGCGTATGCTAACCCACACTGTGCAAAAATATGAGATATGGATGTTTAATAGACAATCATTTAAGTTTTATATGAATATCTTCACGCGTGCAAATTATAAGCCAAGATTGAAGATTTGATCTTACCATTTTTTATACTAGAAGTGAAAAAAATGAGATATTCATGTTCAGAGTACGATTATTTAAATGTTGTAAGAATATCTTCACGCATTTAAATTATGATCGGTGATTGAAACTTTGAACTTACTCCGTATGTTTTATATTATAAGTGCAAAAATATAATATATTGATGTTTAATAGACGATTATTTAAACTTTGTAAAAATATCTTACCATGTGCATATTATGAGCAAAAAGTTTTGATCTTACTAGCTTATTTATATA
>BQNB010210740.1:0-10248 GCA_026074375.1 Tanacetum coccineum
AAATTGGGCCTTTGGTATCTAAAAGATTCTCCTTTTGATTTGGTAGCATACACTGATAGTGATTATGCTGGAGCAAGCTTGGATAAGAAGTCTACAACAGGAGGTTGTCAATTCCTTGGATTTAGATTAATATCATAGTAGTGCAAGAAACAGACAATGGTTGCAAATTCCACAAAAAAAGTTGAGTATGTGGCTGCTTCAAGTTGTTGTAGACAAGTGCTTTGGATTCACAATTAACTACTTGATTATGGATACAATTTTATGCATACCAAGATCTTTATTCATATTAACAGTACTATTTACATAATTAAAATCATGTTTTTCATTAAAAAACAAAGCATATAGAGATTAGACATCATTTTATTAGAGATTGCAATGAAAAGAAATTGATTCAAATGGTCAAAATCCATGCTGACAAAAATGTTGCAGATTTGCTTACAAAAGCTTTTGACGTAAGTAGACTTCAATATTTGATTGTTAGTATTGGAATGATGAATCTTTAAAGTCTTTTATCTCTTTATGTTTTTGTAGAGTTTTGTACTGCTGGTTATACTTAATACTGCTGAGTTTCTACTGTTAGTTATACTTAATACTGTTAGGTATAATTAATAGTGTGATAATTGTAAAAATTGCTATGGCTTGTGTTTTCTTGGTTTTTAGACTGACATTTTGCAGGACAAGCAAAGAAAAGTGTTAAATTGATGATGGAAAAGCTGTTTAGAATGGAATTAAAGTTAATGCTAGTGACTCAAAGTTAATGTAACTTACTACTGCTGGGTGAAAGTTAATGCTGCTAGGCATAACTTACTACTGCTGCGTGAAAGTTAATGCTGCTAGGCATAACTCTAACTATGTTGGGCTGAAGTTAATTGCTGTGGGGTATTATTAATAAATACTTGATTAAGGGTTTCAATCAGCCATTTAATCAATTTCATACTTTCGTAATCGGCTAATCATAAAACCCTAACTCAATTTTATCATCCATCATCAAAACCCAACACAAATGACGACCCTAAAGTTTGCAGATACTCATAAACTGGTCACTTTTAACCAAATCATTTTTTGTCTTAAAGCCGCAGAAGTGATGGCTTTGAACAAATTATGGATTTTGATTGATACACAACTTGTAAGATATGGCATTAATGGTTATCCCACTTATATATATATTTATTTATAATATATATATATATATATATATATATATATATATATATATATATATATATATATTTATTTATACTTGCAGTTGAACCAATTCTGGTTCTACTGGCGTGGTCTCAAACTATCAGGGGAAGTACAATTGCATTTGCTCTAGTAGACGGCAAGAAGATAATTGTCTTTGAAGCATGTGGAGAAGATGCTATATAAACTAGAAGATAACGGAAAGCTTTAATTATTTTACCAAACTCTACCATTTTTGAACAACTTGCATTGATGGGATATGAGAAAATTTCATAGAAGCTCACTTTTTATAAGCCATTCTTCTCTCCACAATGGAAATTTTTGATTCACACTATTCTACAATGTCTAAGTCCAAAGACTATTACATGGAATGAGTTTTAGTAGCACTATTTGGAATGTATTATCTGCTTAGCAACAAATCAGAAATTCAACTTTTCAAAGTTCATTTTTGAAGGTATGATCAGAAACTTGGATAATGTGTCTGGGAAATTTTTGATGTATCCAGGTTTGTACAAGTGTTTTTGAATTAAAAACTTGAGGGCTGCCAAATAATAACAGAATTTATATTGCACCCTCTCACACTAAGAAGATTTTTGGAAATATGAGAAGGGTAGGAAAAGGTTTTTCTGGTAGAGTAACACCTTTATTTCCAACAATGGTGGTGCAACACCAATCACAAATGGGTGAAGGTTCAGCAAATCCAACTGATCACCATTCACCCCACCACTTATTCAACATCTACTCAATCCACAAAAAGACACAAAAAACCTGGAAGCCTAAGGAAAGGACACTCAGGGTACTCGCCTAGAGTGAATCCTAGTGACAATGTTGCAGATGAGGCTGTCCATAAGGAGTTGGGTGATAGTTTGGTGAGGGCTGCCACTACTGCTTCTAGCTTAGAAAGCAGGCAGGGACGTTGGTAACATAACCTAACGATCTCCGATCCAAGGCCAACTCTATTGAATATAGTTCCTTAGGAACTACTTCAGGTGGTGGTCCCTGGTGCTAAGAAACCATTGGGGATACTATTGCTCAAACTAGGTTTGAGAATGTATCTAAACTTTCTAATGATTCATTGCTCGCAAGAGGTAACAGACTTCAAAGTGATGAGGATAGACTTAAACTTGATAAATTGATGGCATTATGTACCACTTTACTATCCAAAGTTCTTGATTCGGAGAAGATAAAGACCACTCAAGCTAATGAGATTGCTAGTTTGAAAAGGAGGGTCAAGAAGCTTGAAAAGAAAAGAAGTTTAAGAACTCATAAGCTGAAGAGATTATACAAAGTTAGTTTGATAGCTAAGGTAGAATCCTCTGGTGATAAAGAAGATTTTGGTGAGGATGCATCTAAACAGGAGAGGAGGATTAATGCTATTGATGTAGATGACGACATTACCCTAGTTAATGTTCAAGATGATGCTGATAATGAGATGTTTGATGTGGATGCTTTAAATGACGAGGAGGTGTTTGTTGCAGGGCAAAATGAAAATGTTGTTGAAAAAGTAGTTGATGCTGCTCAAGTTAGTACTACTGCAACAACTGTTAAAGTAACTACTGAAGAAATTACTTTGGCTCAAGCACTTGAAGCATTAAAAACTTCAAAACCTAAGGTGAAAGGGATTGTTTTTCAAGAGCCAGGTAAATCTACAATAACAACAATATTTTCTTCACAACAGTCATAGGACAAGGGTAAAGGAATAATGATAGAAGAACCTGTAAAGCCTATAAAGAATAAAGATCAAATCAGTTTTGATGAAGAAGTTGCCTTAAAGTTACAACCTAAATTTGATAAAGAAGAAAGACTTGCAAGAGAGAAAGTTGAAAAAGAAAAAGAAGCCAATATTGCTTTGATTGAAGAATGGGATGATATTCAAGCAAAGATTGATGCTGATTATCAATTGGCTGAAAGATTACAAGCACAAGAACAAGAAGAGTTTTCTGTTGAAGAAAATGCAAAATTATTTCAACAACTCTTGGAGCAAAGAAGAAAAGAAAGCACTTTGCTGTAATAAAGAGCAAAGAGTATAAGAGGATACAAACCACCCAACCAAGCTCAACAAGAAAAACCATATGTACTTACCTGAGGAATATGAAGAAAGAAGCTCAAAGACTTGAAGACAAATCTTTTGATTTACTTCAGAAGAATGGTTTGACAAAAGCTTTCACGGGTGAAATACATTTGTTGACGTCAGAACCGACTTGGTGGAGGTAGTTCAAAGAGAGCAGGGAAGAGTTGTAACAAGAGAGTACTAAGAAGCTGAATATGGATGAGGTTAAAGACCAAACAGAGCTTTAACGTATAATGGATAGTCAGTCCAGATCGAGAAGAGGTTTTTTTAATGATTTTGCTGTACCTTTAGCTACTAAGTCTCCAAAGATTGTTGACTGGAAGATCCACAAAGAAGGAAAGAAAAGCTATTATCAAATAGTGAGAGCTGATGGAAAGTCTCAGATGTACATGATCTTTAGTCAAATGCTTAAATGTTTTGACAGGGAAAGATTTAGGAAATAAGATATAAAGTTGGTTAAATGCTCAGATATAGTTAAAAGACCAGTGGAAAGAGCATGGATTATCTGTTATGGAATGATTTGAAAACAATGTTTGAACCACATGTAGAAGATGCAATACGGAGTAATCAACAAGGATACAAAGTGTTGGAATGGAAGCTGTATGACTCATGTGGAGTACATTCCTTGATTATGCAGTTTATGTAGATTTACATGCTGGTAGAAAAGAGATACCCTCTTACACCACCTACAATTACAGATATGCTGAACAAAAAGCTTCAGGTTGGATTATTTTCAGTGAATGGCATATCAGGGGCTTCTTAAACTTTCTCACAAAATAGCTTAGAATCATAAAGTGTTTTGAAGCATTCTCCGGTGATATGGAGCTTTTAATGAAAAATAGTTAATGATTTTGAAGAATAATATTCACAGTTTAGGGGAGGAATTGTTAAGACTTAAAAGCCTTTCTTAATGCTGCTAGTATTACTGCTGCTCATATCAGAGTTAAGCTGATCAACTGGTAGTTAGTACTGCTCAAGAACTTCAGAGAAAAATTGACTATGTGTTTACTACTGGCTAGTACAACAGTTAGTATACTAGTGTAAAGCTTACTCCTGTAGTGCATATTAGTGCTGCTCAAGAGACCTTAGAAGAAAATCTGATAAGTAGTACTACTGTAGTCATAAGGTTACTACTGTTAGTACAAAGTTAATGCTGCTGAAGGAGTTAATGCTGCTTTGTTGAAGATGTTAGTACTGTGAGGTTTCGTTTAGTTCTGCTTTTGTTATTTTTATATGAGTTATTTATGTAAAAGATATGTATTAAACTTTGTGTGTTAAATGATTTGATATTCATAGAAAGTATTGTAGACGTTTAAAGACTCCTTGATGTATAAAAAGGTGGTCTTGGCATAGAGTTTGATACGAGTCATTCATAGAATTATCATAGCTTCAAGGTCTTTGTAACCCTAATACTTTAAGAGTATTTGTATTATTAATTTTTGATCCCAATAGAATAGATCTTTAATCCCTTAGCTTGTATAAGGTATAGTTATGCAAGATAAATCTATCACATAACTATAGTAAGGGAAACTTGTTTGTGAATATCAAAGACTATGCGGAATCTAGTCACTATGTACTAAGAAGAAATTACAATGAAACAATAATAAACTATAACATACAGTTTACTAAAACTTTCAGCCCAATATAAATGAAACACTCATAAATAGAGTAGGGTTTACAAAACCTTAAAGCTACAAATAGATTGACAGAACAATGAAAAGATGATATCTATCTCTATGCCTTAGGACCTCCTTTTATACACCAAGAAGGTGTCCTAGTTGTTTTACAATATATTACAGAAACACTCTAGAATATTCACTAAGATCCTTTCTATAGATAACTCATACTTATCATGTAAGTATTCTTGTTCTCCAATCAACCTTTATCTTTTCAGCAGTCTTAATCCTTGAGCAGTTGTAACCTTTCAGTGGTTGTAACTTTTCAGCAGTTGTAACCCGTAGCATTAACTTTTATACTTGCAGCACTAACTGTGTACAAGCAGTAGTAATCTACTTAGAATATTTTCTTCATTCTTCATCAGCAGTACTAAGTTACACTAGCAGTACTAACTTTATGCTAACAATGTAACTTTACTCAAGTAGTACTAACATATACTAGCAGTACTAAGTTATGCTTAGCAGCAGTAACTCTAACCTTAGCAGCAGTAACTTCCAAACAGCTTCAAAAAATCTTTTAATCCTAATAATCCTCCCCTAAACTTGATATTCATCTTTTGAATCATTATGTTTCTTGATTAAAAGCTTTATCTTCACTAGGAGGATGCATTCAAACACTTCCAGGATTCTTGAGTTATTTTGTCATGAGCTTAAGAAGTTGATAGCACATTTCATTCCAATGGTCAGCTTGAAGCTTCTTGTTGAGCATTTCTGTGATTGTTGCAGGTGTAAGTGGATATCTCTTTTCTACCAGCATAAAGATATGCAGATTTTGAAATCTCACAAAATGTACTCCACTTGAAGAAAATAGCTTCCAAACTGTCACTTTGTGTCCTTGTAGATTCCTCCATACTTCACTTTCTACATCAGGTTCAAACATCACTTTCAGATCACCCCATAACACTCTCTCATAGCCCTCCTCTGGCCTTGTTAACCCATGCTTAGCTTTAACCAACTTCCAGAGAGTTTCCAAGTCTTCTCTGTTAATATTCTGAAGCATCTGAATCATTGATGAGTACCTCTTTGAACTTCCATCAGCTCTTATGATTTGAAAGTATCCCATCTTTCCTTCTTTGATGATTTTCCAGTCAACAATGATTGGAGGCTTAGTGGCTAGAGGTATAGCATCAATTGCTACCTCATCATCAGGAACTATCTCCATATGCTTTTTCATCTCTGCTTCTTCTTGATCATCATCTACTTCAGCTTCTACATTCTCATCTAACTTCTGCTTCTTTAAATTTTCAGATTCAAGTTCTTCTCCTGCTCTTTTAGAACTTCCTTCTGTTCTTGTCTCACTGCCTTTCACTAACTCTGTATCCATGTCTACAAATGTGTTTACTCTTTTCATTTCTTTGTCAAATAACATCTGAATATCCTCAAAGCTTTTGGTCTTCAATTGATTGTGCTTGTATCCAGCCATGTTTTTCAGATAAGTAGACATTGTATTTCTCTTTTGAGCCTTAGTTGGTGGTTTTCTTCTCTGCTCTTCTGCTCTAAGTCTTGCAAAATGCTTCTTCCTTTTATTCATGAGCTCCACAAACAATCTTGACTTTTCTTCAATAGTCAATTCTCCTTGCTCTTCTGCCTGTAATCTTGCAGCTAGCTCATAATCTGCATCCATCATAGCTTGAACATTATCCCATTCAGCAATGTTTGCATCTTCTTCTCTTTGTCTTGCAAGCTTCTCTTCTTCTTCCAATTCAGCATCTAATTGAGCTTGAAGTTTTTGAGCAACCTCCTTATCAAACATAATCTGATCTTTCTTCTTTAAAGGTTTTTCAGGCTCAACCATTTTTGCCTTGCCTTTGTCTTTAGCCTGTGGAAGTTGTGAAGGTTGTGAAGGTGATGTTGTTGTTGTAAATTCACTTGGCTCTTGAACTACAACCCCTCTAGCCTTGGGTTTTGTAACAGCAGTTGTAGTTGTTGTAGCAGCAGTTGTAACAGCCTTGGGTTTAGCTGCTTTGATTTCTATTAAGGTCTGAGCCAGAGTCAACTCATCAACAGTTGTTGTAGTACTGTCAGTAGTAACTTCAGCAGTACTAACTTCCTTCTCAACCACATCCTGTTCTGCAAACACTTCTTCACCATCAAGAATACATGTATCAAACATTTCTTCATCATTCCTCCCCTGAGTCTCATCAACCAAAGTAACCTCTACATCAGCATCAATATCAGCTATTTTCCTCCCCTGTTTGGATGCATCCTCCTGAGCACCCAAACCTTCATCTTTAGAGGAAACAACTTGTGCAGATCTACCAATCTTGAATAATCTTTTCATCCCTGGAGGTTTTGACTTCCTTTTCCCTTCCAGCTTCTTGACTCTCTTTTTCAATTCAGTAATCTCTGCAGCTTGAGAGGTCTTTGTGTTCTCTAAGTCAAGAACTCTTTGTGATAAGCTGGTACAAAGTTCCATCAATTCATTTAGTTTAAGTCTATCCTCACCACTGAGCAGTGGATCATTGGAATGTGTAGGTACACTTGCCACATTTTCAGTATCATCAGGTACAGGTTCTGTAGGACCACTAAGTTGAGGATCCTCAGTGTCTTTCCTCTGTTTCCTTCTAGACTATTTCTTCTGAGGTTTAGATGTTGATGGTTGAGTAGTAGTGGGTGTATGATGGGAATCAGTTGGTATCTTTGAACCTTCACCTACTTGTTCTTGTGCTTGAACAATCATGGTTGGAAATAAAGGTGTGTCCCTACCAGAAAAGTCTTTTCCCTGCCTCTTCATGTTAGCAAAGACCTTCTTAGTGTGAGAAGGTGTAACATAAATCTCTTTATGTTTGGACATTCCTTCAACTTGTTTATCCAGGAACACTTGCACAAACCTTGGATACATTAGAAATTTAACCCCACCCTCCAAGTTCTTCACCATATTATCAAAAATGTACTTGGAAAAGTTAAATTTTTGGTTTGTGGCAAGACAGATGACAGCAGAGGCCATAGTGCTACTAAATTCGTTCTAAGCAGTAGTCTTAGCACTAAGGCATTGCAGAATTGTATGGATAAGAAATTTCCATTGAGGTGAAAAGAAAGCTTTATAGAATGTAAGCTTTTGTGTAAGATTTTCATACCCCATGAGTGTCAGCTGTTCAAAAATTGTAGCATTTGGAAGACATTCAGTACCTTCAGCATCTTCTAATTGAAGATCACTTCTTACACTTGTCTCAGTGATGATCACCTTCTTCTTATCCACTAGGGCTTGTATCTGCACTTCTCTATTAACAGTTTTCACCTTTGTAGTAGCCCAGAATTGCTCAATACATGCAGTATAGATTATGGGATTAACCGTTAACGCATATTTGATAGGATGTGCGTTTAAAAAATCCACAATTTTCTCAAATCCATTATTTCAGTGGGTTTATCTAAGAATGCGACCATGTTGTGTAAACTAGCGAACTTTAGGGCAACCATTGAAGTTGGGTTTTGATAGGGGTGTGCACGGTTCAGTTTGGGTCGGTTTTCAGCCAAAACCGAAACCGAAACCGAATGTTCGGTTTTTTACATAACCATAACCGAAACCGTTCGGTTTTTCTTGGTTCGGTTTCTCGGTTTCAATCGGTTTTTCGGGTTCGGTTTCTCGGTTTTTCGGTTTCTTCAACCATTTGTACTTTTTTTTTCACTTAAAAATATTGACATTATAAAGAAAAATATTAAGCCCAATAATCAAGGCCCAACATTCGGTTTCTTCTTGAACGTTTTTGGTTTCATAAACGTTTAGGTCAAAGTCTTTTTTAACATTATTAATAAACGTTTTCGATTTCTTCAAATGTTCTAGTATTAATTAGTTATATATCCACTAATTAGTATGGGTATCAATGTATCATGCTATATCGGTAGCAATATGAGATCACATTTATCATACAGTTTGAAACATGTGAATTAATTCATAACTGATGTGAAACCTTTTTTTCTTTGTAATTTTTATTGTGTAACAATAAAATGAAAAACAAAAATTAATGGGAATGACAATATGTATCTGAAGTCTGAACCATGTGTTCACAATAGGTTGTTATTATGAATTCGGTTCGGATCGGTTTTTATGGTTCGGTTTTTATGTCAAAACCAAAACCGAACCGAAAGTTCGGTTATTTGAAAAAGAGAAAAACCAAACCGTTGGTTTCTAATTCGGTTTCGTTTTTTCCGGTTTTCGGTTCGGTTTCGGTTTTTTCGGTTATTTTTGCTCACCCTTAGGTTTTGATGATTAACAATGAAATTGAGTTAGGGTTTATGATTAGAGGGTATAACAAAGATTGAAATCGATTAAGTGATTGAATGAAACCCTCAATCGAAGTATTTATGAAATCACCCTCAACAGCATTAACTTGAACTAGCAGTACTAAGTTAAGCCTAACAGCATTAACTGACCCAGCAGTAGCCCAGCAGTAGTAAGTTATGCCTGGCAGCATTAACTTAACCAGCAGTAGTAAGTTTATGCCTAACAGCATTAACTAACACTGGCAGTAGTAAGTGTATGCCTAGCAGCATTAACTTTGAGTCACCAGCATTAACTCCAATTTCGTTCCAAAAAGCATTTCCATCATCAATTTTGATTCTCACAAGCTCTCTTTCTGTTTTTATTCTCACTATATCTCTCAATTCTTTTTCTCACTGAATCACTCTGTCTGTTTTTATGTCACACATCTCTCTTTCTGTTTTTATGCTCACCAATTTCTCTCATTTCTTTTAGCTCACAAAGTCACTCTTTCTATTTTTAGTTCACACATCTCTCTTTCTGTTTTTATGCTCACCAATTTCTCTTAATACTCACAATATTAATTATAACAAATAGTAGTAAGTATAACTAACAGCATTAACATAGCAGTATTAAGTATAACTAGCAGCACTAATTATACTTACCAGTAGAAAGTTAGCCCAACAGCACGAACTTGATTTTCATCATTAGCAGCTTTTTCATCCCATTCAAATCATCATTTGTTGTATAATCCGCTGCATATGAACACAATTAACCTCCCCTCAATCAATACTTCAGAGGTTAAGCATTCTAATACTTGCAATCAGATATTGAAATCTGCTAACATCAAATGCTTTTGTGAGCAAATCTACAACATTCTGATTTATGTGAATCTTTATCATCTAAATAAGCTTCTTCTCATTGGAATCTCTGATAAAGTGATGCCTAATCTCAATGTGCTTTAGTTATATCAATAATCTAGCAATTGATTTTGGATCCAAAGCACTTGTCTACAACAATTGGAAGCAGCTATATACTCAGCTTTAATTGTGGAATTAGCAACCACAGTCTGCTTCTTACATTGCCATGAAATCTACCTGCACCCTAGGAACTGAGAACCT
>BQNB010210741.1:0-10248 GCA_026074375.1 Tanacetum coccineum
TTTGAATTTTCCTTTTAAAAAGGTGCGCTTCTATGCAAGTTTCAGATGAGGATTTAAGAATAATTTTCTTTTTGTTATTTTCACTTATTGTAATGGCATTTCATGCCAATCAATTTTAGTTATTATTGATCAAGTGTTTTCTTTGACATGCAGACTTGCCCATTGCTAATTCGAGTTTTTACTAAGGTAAGAGTGCTTTTTGAGACTGTAATTTGTTTCTTCTTAAAGTATTGAAGATGATTAATTGTGCAAAGTTACAAGTATAAAGGTGACTGGTGCCTTTAATGGCGACTTAGAGTCTGGTCTTGATCTCAAACAGGTTGGTGGTCATCACAACCAGGCAGAGTTTGCAGTCAGAGGCAAGGAGCCTAAAGGTGAAGTTCAGATACATACTTGGATGGACGCCACACTTCGTGAGCTCACCGATCTGGTATCCAATTTTGAAGGCTTATTTTTTAACGAAGAGTGAACTTTAGTTTTAAGTGGAAATGCTAACCATGGTTAACAAATAACAACTAACTTGCGGTTATTTTTTTAAAGGAAAATACGCCTATGCAACCGACTTATGGGTACGGTCTTTAACACACTTCATTTAAATATTAACCGTAAAACCTTCCTTGTCCAAGATAACACGCATGTTGGTTGTTAGGCTATGATGAGCAATTTCTTTTTTTGGTTTATGTTTTGTGGTCAGAAGTGTGTCGCGTGTTCTGTTTTTGTGACAATCGATATCAGTTTGAACTTTTGAATATTGAAATTTAGTGAAGTTGCCAAGCACCATTTCGTGTATCACAGTTAGGGAATGTGTAATTTCATTTGATATTAGTCTGACATATATGTGTATAGAAATAGAGATTTATGGCATATATCTTTTGCTTCTACTTTCCAGGTAAAGGAGGTAGCTCCAGAAGCTAGAAGAAGAGATGCTTCACTGTCATTTGCTTTTGTATATCCCACTAAAACCGATCATTTTATTGTCAGAGAGGTAACCAGCTCTCCTCTGTTTATTTTATTGTTTTTCCATGTGTATAGGTTGAATCACGTGCAGTTATAATTCAGTTTAATCCCAATTCTTTTAAATTTTCTGAACAAGTAGTTTTCAATAAAAATTGCTATCTCCACTCTCAAACAATACATCATCATTTGCGTCTTTCAGTTGTTAAACACAACTTTTTCTACACGTTTTCTGCAAAATGGTCAGCTATTACTAATATAGTTTTATACTTGGTACTCACCGTGTTCAGTAAGATTAACTTGAGCACAACCTCTTTAAGAGTTTATGTAACGAAATTTGTTTATACGTAATTACGCATATGGAGAACATAGCAGCAGTATACGTTTTAGTTGATTTAAGGACTATTGTAATGACTCATAAGGACATGATTTAAATGTATAATACTATAATGTGTTCCTCATGTTGCTGTCGGAGGTGGGGTAGCATAGGTGTGGTGGGATCTGTTTGACCTCTTTTAGGCGAGGGGGGCATAGTTTACTCCAAGTATAGGAATAATTTAATTATGTGCTTGCTTTTGTAGTTTAGTGCATGCATGCAAACAACATCAATGTTGTGCGTAATGGAACATCTTAAATAGGTACATGTGTTTATCTTTAGATCCAAAAGGAAAAAACAAGTTCCTTTTTTACGGCCCCCATATTGGTCTCCCCTCGAATAAACGACACTCATGCGTTGCAACTAGGACCCCAGTAATTGAAATCATTAGTAACAAGAATCAAAATCAATGAAACCTCAATGACTGTTTGGGCAAAAATAGCAGAGTCCGGCCCCGACTAATGGGGAGCACCTGACGCTGTTGCACAGGTTCAAAAATACTTTAGGGCCTCCAGTTTTTATTATGTACTTGTATAGTAGTTATATGTACATGCCAATAGTGAAGCAGGTAAGAGTGCCTAGTCAACGATGGATCTATTTTCTCTTTTTTTTTGCTAAGAAGTCCACTATTGCCGAATTTTAGTGTGAATATATTAGGCGTCTGTATCTTAGGTATCTTTTGACTATAAAATTACTATGTGTTATAATATGAGCTTCAATAGTCTATACTTGGGGCATGTTTGACACACAAGCTTATTAGAAAGATTAAGCTTATTTATCCCAAATTAGTCTTTTAGAATTTTATAAAATCTTACATAGCTTATATAAACAATCTCTAGTTTTTTGCTCACGCTCTTGCCTCTTCATCTCCGTGTTCCAGCAATAGCCATTTTTGCCAATCGCACCCTTGATATGTAATGCATTTACCCAAATTCCTTCAACTCTTATATTTGAGAAAAGGTCGATTACATATATACCCTCCTTAAGGATATCTTTATTTGTAGAACAATTATATTTCTAATGTAACACTTTTCAACATTTACATCACCATTCACCATTCATGACATTAAGTGCAATACTCTTCAAACTATTTTTGAAAAACCTATGTCATTCAAAAGTTAATTACAGACCAATTTAGTATATTAGGTATAAAACCAATGACATCTACCTTTACTTTTTCATTCCATCTACGGTGAGCTGATAATTTCGTACATTAGAATTATAGTAGAACATTGTGGTTTGTATTGGACCTTTAAATTTGCCAGTTATTTATTTTTACTTCAAAAAGTTTCTAGGAAAGCACGCTCGTATCATTATTTTAATGTTTTTAATTATGGAAAAAAAAAATTACGATACTTTTGAAGTTGTACATTTGCTAGGGGCGTATTTTGTAGATATGGCACAAGGTCTCTAAAAGGCACAAGATGGCCCTGAGCAGAGCAAACATATATAGGGCCATTACTTACATTTTTAGCAGTTTTCTGGCAGCAATTTGTAATTTCGTGATACTTAGCTTTTCACTTTTCATTACATTTTTGTCACCATTCTTGGAAATATGCAGGAAAGAACACTAAACTGTGTAAACATAATGCAAAAAAAAAAGTGTGTACTTGACAAATTCTGTTCGTTTATACTTGAAGAGAGTGTTTCTTAAAAGCTGATATTTTGTTTTAACTCCACTCTTTATTATATTCAACTTCCTCTATTTTGCCATAAAGGTCGGAAAAACCATCCCATATCCAAATGCAAGACGTTCAGATGACGGCAGCTTGACCCTGGACAGCCTTAAATTTGAGGTAAAAATAACATATGCCTCGTACAGTGTTACATGCATAACTTCTTGTGCTTTTAAAATTTTTTATTTTATTTTATTTCACATGTGAATCTATCTCTAACCTGTCCCTCGATTTGCAGATTGGGCATTATCTGGATGTGGCAATTCTATAAACTTCTATGTTATATTGAAATCTGCTGTTTGTCATGTTTGTATTGGATGAAACATTTAAGAAGTTTATTTGTGTACGTAGACTCGTTTTAGATTTGCTAGCATGTTTTTGAGTATAACTCATGTGATATTGAGGTTGTGTTCGCAAACTCTAGGCACTCGTAACTAGAAAGATTAGCTGTTTTTGCCCATCTGCGGGTCTGACTAAAACATGATCAAATCATAATTACTCGGTTGATTTGCAGTGTTTCCACTTTTGTTATTTGGCAGGCTGTTTCGGACAAACGGATATTTCCATTTAGTCATCATGTACTATTATAGAGCCTAGTTTCATATTATCACTCACTTTTGTTAGAACTCAGCATAACCATTCGTTAGTCATCAACTACAGGGTGATATTAACCAACTTGGTAGAAATGTTCAGTCATCAAAATAGCAAGAGGAAAACACTTTAAATTTGTTGAAGAAGTGCACGTGTCTAATTATCAAGGGAAGTTGCATTGATACCTTTTATCAATGAATAATTCCGTATGCATGATGTTACTATCCAGTAAATTTTTGAAAATTTTTCATACTTTTTGACCTCATTGTCAGCTTTTCTGCACACAGATAGATTTTGTTAGCAAGATTCGATGACCGATATGAACAATGTGAATGTTTAAAAGTTCACTACCTGTGCAGCACCGGCTGTATCATCTACAACTTTCTTAGCCACTCGTAACCTTGTTAACGTGTGCTCACACTGGTTGCGATTGTCTCAATCATATGTGAGCTTGGGACATCAAAGCTGAACAACAATAGTACCAATAGTAAAATGATAAAACTTCAGTGTAACCAAAACTCTAGTTATAGACTGCCTAAATTTAACTGATCTTAAATCTCTAGTTTTTAAGGAGATTATACCCAAAGCAATTTATATATTATGTAATTCATGTAGTAGTGTTATATGTTGATCATTTTTAAAGCAAAGCAATATATAAAGATATAACTTAAACTAACGAACACAAACTAAGAAACCAAGTGAACATCAACACTTAGGGCCCGTTTGGTTGGTACCCATCTCTTTAGGATTTAACTTTAAAGCCCAAAAACCGTGTTTGTTTGAATTACCATCCTAGCTCCAAATATCTTAATGTACATTATCAAGTATATATTTTAAAATTGGACATTCATCCTTAGGATCGCATGTTGGGATCCTCATTTCTGATTTTAGTAGCTTTAGGTTTTTTGCGTGTTTGTCTTGTTTCGTTAGACTTATTTTTCCCTAGTTACTTAACATAGCTTTTGTCGTTGGGGGATCATTTTTGCGTATGTGTTTTGTTCACTTGATAGTTTATTTCTTACTAGCCAATTTTTTAATAAAATATTTTAAATGCCGTTCAAAAAAAATATAAAGTATAAGAAATTATTATTTGTTACAAGCAAAGCGTTCCCAGAAATTGATAAGTATCAGATGTTATCAAGGTTTCTATTGTTGCACAATTTGGATTTACTAATAGGAGTGTAGAATCTTTACATATCTTCTTCATCTGTATTCACTTGTTTACTTGTAAATTTGGTTTTGTAACTATAAGTTTGCATCTGTCCTTCGTTGCATTTATTTCATGATTATTTATTGTGATAACCGATAAGCCATATAACATTTCAAAAACATGCAGGAATGGGAGTGATGGTAAATAAATTCAATTGAATCTACAAAATTCACTATCATCGGCCAAAGAAACAACGTGAGGAAGAAGCAATCCAACGAGTACGATTGCATGTAGAACAATACCCCTCTGTAATGGTGACCGACATTTAAACCACTCTATTGAAACGCATAGATGCAAAGTTTCCATACACTTAAAATGAAAAACGAAATCTGAGTTCAAGGGTAGGATCCAAGCAACACTAATTCTCTTTGTGGTACCTCTCCTGAATTTTCCATTTATGATAATGAATATTAAAGGATTAAATACCTCCGGTAAATAGGTATAACATTAAACCTTCAGATGCTCTGCTTAATAATGGGCCTAGGTATCATCATCTAAAAATTACTCCCTGTGAATCAATTAAACTACACTGAAATTTTTTTCAACAAATATACCATAAACGAACTTTTCTTAGAACAACGTCTAGAGTTTCCAACATATCAGTAGTACTCATCATATTCTCTAATCGGTGCAATTGACTCGTCTTATTATAGGCCATCACTTAACTAATTATAAAACTGTCTTAGAAACTTTGTTTTATACCATCAGGTACACTCGATATGCTGAATGGGCGTTTTGCTTTTTGTTTTCACACGATGATTATTTATTGAAGTATGGTCACAACCAATTTAGTTACCGAAAATTTCAGTGAGCATCGGGATGGTTCTAGTCTTTTGCATATAGGTAAATCACATTAATTAAGTAGAAAACGTTACCTATTGCTTGATCTTGAAAACGTTTTAAGTGAGTTTAAATTACCAACCTCTTCGGTTGCTCTCACTAAACAGCTATACAATCCAAGTAAGTCTAGATATTGCTAGTCTACTACTTCACGAACCCAAACACCTTGTGTCATAACCAAAATCCCAACGCACCTTCGTGTGCCTGGTGATAGATCGAACCAAAAACCTAACCAAAAGATATAATTAGGAGTTTTATCAAAAACACCTAATTTCTTGCTACCAAACAAAACACCGCAGTGCCATTGATCATTATAAAACGCTCGAGTAGGATGAATGAAATCCAAAAACAAAACCCTAAAGGGTTTTTGGTCTGATCGGTTATAGGTGGAAACAAAACCAAAAACCCTACAAAAGGGTTTTAGGAGTATTCGGTCTTAGGGTTTTAGGAGGAGGAAGCGTGAGCACCAAAACAGTTCTAGATGTGTTTTATGGGAGAGAGATTTGAGTGAATTGAATGAAGTTGTGGGAGTTTGTTTACATAGGTCAATACACAAAACAATTTTACTTGTTTCACAATAGATAAACTTTGTATCCCTTTTTCCTTCCCCTCCTATATCTGGTCGAGACACCTCTTCTAGAAACTTTGAGGGAGTCGATACCAAACTTTGGGCTCACCTTTAAGGTTTGAGGTTTTGGTATCGAGTTTTTAGTCCATTAGGTTTTAATTAGTTAATCTTATAGCGTTTTAGTTTGTTTTACATAGTCATGCGGGAAATTGAACGATTATTTTAATTTAATTTTTGTGATGATTTAATAAATATTCTTCGTGTCCTTTTATACGTTATTACCCATTGTTCTTTTAGGTTGCTGGACCATATTTGCTGTATGTTGTATTACCAATTCTGCATACATTAACCCCATGGGTCTGGGTCAAAAGAACAAATCATATGCCTACAAATTATTGTACCACATAGAGAAATGAATACTACTATATCAGAATCCAAAACAAAACAATAAGTTGATAAGGCGTCAAAAGATATATGATATGTTCCTTAAACTTTTAAAAGCTTGGAGGCCACATGCTCCGCAATTGCCATACTTGATGTTAGACCAGGTGATTCAATCCCGAAGAGGTTCACAAGACCAGGTATCCCGTGAGACTCTTCCCCCTACAATACAAAATATAGAACTCTGAAGCAAAAAACCATCAATTCCAAGCAAAATAACTGTCAACCAAAAAACAAGAACTCTAATGGGGGCAAGTTCAACCAGTTTCCTTATGCAGAATAGAGTAAATAGTTTTACAAAAACAGTTATAGAAAAAGATAATCATTGTTGCTTTCTTTTTCCGACTTTTTTGCGGAATGGAGTACATAGTTTTATCTCTAACTAATTAATTAATGTTCTCTTAAAATTTTGTAATAATAATAATTTAAAGTAAAGGTAATATAGTAAACATGACCAAATTTCCTTATCTATTTTTAGTAGTGGACAATTAATTTCGGATAACCAAAATAGAATTGCGAGACGGAGGGAGTTAAATAAAATAATTATATAATTAGGAAACGAGTCAAATAGGCGAGAGTGTTTCTTACGCATCAAACCTCCTAAACCATTTTGTCAGAATATAACATGATCATTGATATAATAAATCTATATATTCATATTAACAAAACTAACAATTCATAAATAAAATAAACATTCAAGAAAGAAAAGTGTCTCGGGTCAATACAACGGTGTAGTCGAACCCTTAGAAAAATCACATGTTTTGACCCAACCCATTTTGACCCATTACCCAACCTGACTACTCATGGCTATCAAACATATGACGCTTAGCGATACTAGAGATGGTGTGCACTAAAATTTACCCCCCTTCTGAAGTCAAAAGACTACTTTCCAATATAAAAGTGACATTAAATCTTAAACACCAAAAACTATCATAATATTTAAATAATATATAGAATATATAATATAGAAATAAATAATATTATATATATAATATAATATATATATAATATATATAAAATATATAAATATAATAAATAAATAAAAAAATATATAAATATAGGGATGGATCCATGAGAAACACCTAATTTTCGTAACAACCCAGAAAAACCCAAACACATGCCTAAAAAACCAAACAATTTTTTGGGCCCAAAATTATCATGCTAAAAAAATGTTTTTTCAGGAAAATATGGCCTCGATTTACTCTCTGTAAAAACCCAAAAAAACCAAACAGATGCCCTATAAAACTAAAACAGAATGCCCTAAAAATAATTTAATATATCCAGAAAAATTAGGGCAGCTGTTTGGTTTTGAGTTTTTTACAGACATTAAATCTATCTATCATTTCCCGACCACCCCATTTTTAGCCAGAAAACAATAGGGCATCTGTTTGGTTTTTAGGCATTTGTTAATAGATTCTGAGTATTCTGTTTTCTAGCAAAATATGGTTTTCCCTAGAACCCATCCCAATCTATAATATAATATATATATATATATATATATATATATATATATATATATATATATATATATAGTGAGACTTTCTTTTCAGAACCATTCTTAGTGAAAGAACCGACAGAACCACCCTTTTTACTCATATTAATACATAAAGTACAATATATAAATGCAGTATGGCATTTTTGTAATTAAGGAAAACTTTCTTTTGGCTGGGAAATAATATGGAAGGGTATTAATGGAATTTGGCTTAAATGGTTTCCACTAAACCGTCCTATATTTACTCCTTAATTTATTTAATCATAATCTGGAACCACTCCTAACACCTCTAATCTATTTCTCTCTATTCCAAGATCTCGCTGCCTCTTTCTTCTTCACAAGCACGCCGTTCTATTTTTATTGTTTTCAAAATAGCCAGAAAAGTGTCTGATGTCGTGACCACACCGATCTATTTATGAACTCTTAATCTTTGTGATTAATTATTTTTTTGTAACAAGGGTTTCGTTGTAAACAAAACTAGAAGAATCATAAGGTAATATTTACTTATGCATTATATTGTGGTTTTAATTATCACTATCTTTAATTTGTTGATTAAATAAATTGGTGGTGGATAGAAACTTTAGTTATGGCCTGGATGCTAATTGATTGTTTTGATGTGTTATTCTTGTGAAATTAGTTATAAATGTATTGTTATCGTTTAGTGCAACCTTGTGCGAAAGGTGTTTATGATGAATTAGTGATGCAATCCTAGAATGGCTTCAACCTCATGAGGTAAGTTGTTTGACCGTGTGCTTGTAGTTGAAACTGCGATTTTAGTATTATGATGGTTTTCATGAGCCTTAGATGTGGTTTTTGTGGGCGGCGATACATCACTTTGTTGTGATAATCCAGACCCCATGTTGATATTGGGATATTGATACTGCTAGTTGCTAACTTACTGTTTTGACACAAGTTTATTATTAAAATAAAGTTATATTTGATAACTAGAAAAGTAGTTTAGTTCACATAATACAGTAATATTTTGTTTAGTGTTTGCTTGAATGTAAGGATTTATGATGTTATCGAGTGTGATTGAAATTTTAATGATCGTTTGGATGTGTTCGGTATATTAACTTGTTTTGATTATGATATGGCCGTGATCATAAAATTTCTAAGCTTCTAGATGTTTTTTATGACTGTAATTTGTTCTTTGTCTTTTACTCCGTATTTGATAACATGATTGTGCATAGATGTTTAAAGATAAATGTAATGGTACGTTTTGTGTTACGGGTCTGGATGGGTAATAATTTAGACTTTTCGAGCTGCTCCGGGTTAGCAAAATAACAGTGTAGATAAATCTGGAACATACTGAAAATTTGATATTATATGTTCACGTTTTACTCCGGGTTAGCAAAACGATAGTGTTGATACACCGCGTTTGAAGGCAGTGGTTCCTGACCCTTGTTGTTGCGAAGCTTGTTAGCTTCAGTAGCCTACATATCAATTAAACTGTGCATGTTTGTTTATGACTGAGTTTTGTTTCTTGTGATTGTTTGTTGTTATGCGATACAAATATGGAGACACTTATATTATATACTCAAGTAAATGGCAACTCACATATTAGATAATGTTTAAGGTAGTTAGCAAATAGTTTGGGTGTATGAACCGTATGTCAGTAAGTGTTTCTGGTAACGAAATAAAATACAGTATACTAAAATCTTTGTTTTTTATTTGTTAGTAATGAAATAAAATAAATACGGTATATTAAAAGCTTTGTTTTTTTATTTGTTTGTGGGTTACTTGGTTTTGGGTATGTCTTTGAAGGCGTGCATATATGTGTTTTGAAGACATGTGTATATGTTCTAACGAATTTGGTAATAAACTCGAAGTACACATATGTTCTTTCACACATACTTGAAAGAATATGATGAAAAACTTAAAACACATATATAACGCTTAATGTCCCAAAACGTCTAATAAATTAGATATGCATAGTTGTTATCATTAAAAAGTTCATTTCTTATTACTTTGTGGTTTAATTGTTTTAGGATAACCCCGTGACTATGGATACTAAGATAATAATATGATGTCCTAGTTTTTTTCTTTCTACGTCCAGGTTTTTTCTTTCTTCTTTTTGGTTTACACATAAAAGGTAATGTA
>BQNB010210742.1:0-10248 GCA_026074375.1 Tanacetum coccineum
CATTAGCTATAAAGTATCCAATAGTTGATTAGAAGACACATGCTCTATCAGAAGACAAAATGTACTATGAGATCATCAGGGGTGATGGAAGTACTAAATTTTACAAGATATTTACAGAAATGCTTGATGATTTTGATAAGCAAGATGTGTTAGATCTATATAGGATATGACAGATTACTTTAGGGAGATCTCATTACTGTATTTGAACCAAGTGAAGATGATGACATCTGGAAAGCTAAAAAGGACTACAAATTGATAAGCTAGAGGTTATTTGATTCGTGTGGAGTTTATGTATTGTTGATGGATACTGGAATTGCTATTCACATGATGGTTGAAAAGAAATATCCTCTTACACAAGAAATGCTTTCAAGAATGTTGAGTGGGAAGCTAGAAGTTGATAATGAGTGTGAAATAGCTTATGAGCTTCTCAGATTTATCAAGTCACGGTACAAGAAGTGAAGAGATGTTTGAATACATCCTCCTAATGAAGATAAAGCTTTTAATCAAGAAACTTGAAGATTCAGAAGGTGAACATTTGGGATTAAAATACATTTGAGTGTTGTTGAAGTTACTGCTGCCAATTATGATTATTACTACTGCTGGTAAAGTTTAGAGAAAATATTCTAAGTCATTACTACTACTAGAAGAGTTTCTGCTGTTAGAGTTTAGTTAGTACTGTTTGTATAAGTTAGTAGTGCTTATGTGATAAGAATAAGATATATTAGGAAAAGATATGTATGTGTAGAAAACGCGTTGTAAGCCCATTAGGGTTCCTTGGTGTATAAAAGGATACCCAAGGGCATGTAGTTGATATCTCTCATCTTCATCTCATCATACATCATCTAGATATACATTTTGATATATAGCTTCAAGGTTGTAAACCCTAGTACTACACAGAGTACTCGTATTATTGATAATAATAATATTGGAGCTTTTAATATCATTGTTCATACAGTTTATTGTTTTATTAATATTCTTCTAAGTATTAAAGAGTAGATTCCGCATACTCTTTAGTATTCATAAAGTTTCTACCATAGTTGTTTTGGATCTATCCAAGGTAACTTAACCTTTACAAGCTAAGGAATCAATCTTAAGTTGGGATCAACAGTGTTGTAGATTTATAGTTATGCTCACTTTTAGTACGTTTATAGGCGAGAGTGGGTATTTCTGAGTACACATGTTTTAGATAGGAAAGTCTTTTATTGAAAACCTGGTTTTTATTTTTCTTTTAATGTTTTCCATTTTCAATACACAACTTGCGTGTGCAATTTAGAGCTTGTGCCTGCTAATTAGATTGGCATCACTATGGAATTCTTAAATGCACATACAAATTGACCCCATATTATCATGAAAAGTCAGTTCAGGTTAAGAAAGACGCCACATCTACATTGCGTAGATCATAACGATATATAAGTTCTCTGTGGCAACACTTTGCATATGGACCTTTCCGGTGCACTTTACACTTTGTTTTATGAATCTATGTAGAAGCTTTTGTTAATTAGGCGTTGTGTGTTTCGGTTATTAAAGCTGCATGTATTTTTAGCTGAGATTCTGCGCGTGGTTATTGTGCTGGCCATTTGTCATTTTGCGCAGATGGAGTACTTTTATTAGATAAGGCCATTGTTAGTGTCGAATTTTTGGCCATTGATTGAATGATCATGTAGCAACGCAATATCAGAAACATGTACTTACGGTATGATCAATATGAACTCATATGAGTGCTCCACGGTAACACGCGAGGTGGACATCCTTATTACGAACATTAGTTGAATATTAATAAGATTTGATTTTTTGATTATCAAGAAATATGTTTAACCAACAAATATTTTTATCAAAAAAATTTAATTACATATTTGATGTTATCCGCTTAACTACATATAAAATGTGTATATTTAAACTCGTAATTTAGTAACCTTATATTGACTACGTCATTCTTCTGAAAATGGACGACTTTACTAAGTCTAAATATGTATGACGATGGGTTCAAACATCGTTGATTAGTCGGCCAAAATCAATAATTTTATAGTGTAACTATTTTTGGAATTTAATAAACTTGTAATTTATATTTATAAGTTATACCAACAAAATCAATAATTTCTAATCTACACTAAACTTGGACTTTTTTAAAGATACAAAATACAACAAATAATCACAACAAAAATAATTTCCTACCAAAATAATACTATTTAAATAGGGTCTAAAAAGTCATTTTGCGCATAACACGATTACAAAATACAAAAGTGTTCTTTCCATAAATATCATCATGAATTTTGTATAAAACATCACCGATAAATAAGGTTCACGAAAAATGCATAACCTAAAAAAAATTTCTCACAAAAAACTATAGTTGCACGGGTACTCGTCATCGCACAACATGTGAGTTGTGCGAATACCCGACTGGTTTGATTAGTGTGTAAATCGTATGCGCGCATGAGACTTATAACTAGTATACACATATTACAATACATCGTATTTGTCATAAGTTGCTCATTAATTTATTCAATTGAATCCATCTTACACTTTATAAACTTGTCTACAATAATGAGGCAGATCTTACAGAAAACTAGTACTAGCTACCTTTATAACGACACCAAAATTATGTACATGAACATTCAAAATTTTAAAAACTAGAACACAGGGTCATCAAAAGATATATCCTAGTGACATATTTCATGCTCTGAGTTTTCCGATGGGAAAAGTTGTTGCCAAAAACTTTGTATGTCTTCAACAGTTCCAGGTGAACCAAGATTATAATAATCGTCATTGAAATCAAAACCACTGTACATAGGAGATGAAGTGCTGCTAGAAGAAGAACTCGTATCTTCAAAGTTCTGCAAGAAGAGCAATCCAAAATGACCGTTCACATTATTATCTTCTATTTCTTAAACTTCACTAATTTCATAAGTCACTGATCCATGTATTTCATTTTTATCGTTTATTTGGCACACCAGGTTGTGAGTCGTACGTTTCTTTAGATGAGTATGCCAGTAATTCTTTATTTTGTTATCACTTCTACCCGGAAGTTTTGACGCAATTGCTGCCCATCTGCAATTAGATAGTTAAAACATTATAAGAACAAGACTATATTAGAACCACATTTACACTCACTTCTATATGTACATTGTGTTTTTAACTAGTAAAAATATCAAAACATATCCGTACATATTTCCCAAAAGTGAATGATGTGGAAACTAGAAGGGGGTTGAATAGTTTACAGGTTAATTGGCGTTTTAATTTTTTACTTCTAAAATTGTTAGATTCAAGTATATGTTCAACCAATTCAACAATATGAACCAATCACGATAACTATCTTATAGTAATATCTACACAAACAATATAAAGAGATAAAGGAAAGAACGATCAAACCAAGATACCAAGTTTTATAATGGTTCGGCTACGAAGCTCTTCTTCTCCCTACTTCACTCCGCGAGTATCCGACTTGAGATTTCACTATGTCAACAAGCTCCCTTCAGGCGGAGAAAACCGTTTTGTTAATATAAATAATGTCTAAAAACGTTATTTATATTTTTCAACTTCTTAATATTTTGATAATAACAAAATGTAAAAATGTTTACTATAAAAATACACGTTTACAAATTATTAATTGTAAAATTCCATTTCTAAGATTAGTGATCACTTAAGGTATGGACAAACAAATCATTAAGCATGATTAGTGATCAAGAAAATATTTGTTCTTAACCATCACATTTTTACAAAAGTATTTTCACAAAAATAAATATACAAAATATTTTCTAATTAAAAGAAAAGTTTTATTTAAACTTAAATTTGAAATTCAAATTTTTCCTCCAAAATGAAAGCTTCCATACCAGATACAACCCTCCCCACAAAAAGACAAAAACAGGAGCGGAGTCTACTAGGCGGCCCCCTTATAGGGACAGCGGCCCCCAGATATATCTGGGACCACCGGGACCGCCTGCAGATGACCGTTGGATCTACTGGCTATAAATACTGCACTATTTCTTGCAGAAAAACACACCTCTTTGCATGAATTTTTCTAGTATTCTTTCTCTCTCTAAAAACCTTCTTTCTCTCACTAAATCTCTTGATCACTAACATTGTTTGATCTTGTTTCAAGTGATCTAATCTCTTCTTATCATCTCTCCTATCCATCAAGTTCAAGAGAAGAACATTCGTATTCGCTAAGAAACGAATTGTTATTTAGTGATCTCTCCTCTCTTCTTCTAAGTATCAAACCTCTATTGTAATTATCTTGTGTAATTGTGTGATTCGGATTGTATGTAAATCCGATAGTGTAGATCTTGTTATTGTATAGTATTTGTGAAGTGGTAGATTGGTTCCAGCTAAGATTAGGACTCTACATTTAGCTTAGTGTCAGAAAATAACGTAAGCGACATGTAAACGGTTTTCTTTGCCTGAAGGGAGCTTGTTGACATAGTGAAATCTTGAGTAGGATACTCGGGGAGTAGAGTAGGGCGAAGAAGATATTCGTAGCCGAACCACTATAAATCTTGGTGTCTTGGTTTGATTGTTCCTTCTCTCATCTCCTTATATTGTTGTGATTGTTATTTAGTATTAGTTTATATATTCACATTGTTGATTCATTTTGTTGATTGATTGAACATACAACTTAAATCTAAGTATTTTTGAAAGGAAACTTTTAAAACGTAAAACAAACCTATAAACTATTCAACCCCCTCCCCCTTCTAGCTTCCATACGTTTACATGTCGCTTATGTTATTTTCCAACACTAAGCTACATTGTCAAGTCCTAATCTTAGCTAGAACCAATCTACCACTTCACAAGTAATACACAATCACAAGATCTACACTATCGGATTTACACATAATCTGATTTACACAATTACACAAGATAATCAAAATAGAGTTTTGAATCTTAAAAGAAGAGAGGAGAAATCAATAATCTATAACACTTCGTTTCTTGGAGAATACAAGTGTTCTTCTCTTGCACTTGATAGAAGAAAGAAGTAGATAGAAGATGAGATTTGATCACTTGAAACAAGATTAAACTATGTTAGTGATCAAGATATTTAGTGAGAGAAAAAAGGTTTGGAGAGAGAAAGAAGGCTGAAAAAACGTGCAAAGAGGTCTGTTTTTTCTGTTGAGAATAATGCAATATTTATAGCCATTAATTCTCAACGGTCAGCTGGTGGCGGTCCCGACGGTCCCATATATATCTGGGGGCCGCCAAGGCACTTTGGGGGCCGCTCTAGGCTGACGCTCCGATTTTTGTCCTTTTGTTAGAAAGTTTTATCGTGATGAGTTTTATTTCGTTTTGGGGGGGAAAATTGAATTTCAAATTTTATGTTTTTAAATAAAACATTATTTTTATTTAACAAAACTATTTTATGTAATTATGTAAAAATATAGTTTCCAAGAAAAGTGATGGATTAAGAAGAAATTTTTTTTTCTTGATCACTAATTAAGTTTAATGATTTGTTTATCCATACCTTAAGTGATATATGTCAAAATGGAAGTTTACGATTAATAACATGTAAACGTTTATTTTTTATTGTGAACGTTTTTACATTTTGTCCTCTTCAAAACGTAGAGAAGTCGAAAAATATAAATAATGTTTTTAAGCATTATTTGTATTAACAATCTCCTCTTTTTTAATGATGACAAAATATAAACTCATTTTAAATAAAAATAAAATTTTCAAGTTATTAAAGAATTTTAATCCATTTCTCCTTTTTTTTGTCGAATCCATAAAGGTCAATCATCGAGATGTTGAGAGAAACGATTCGACAATGCCAATACTCCCCCTTGATGTTTACTCTACCTCGTTTGGAGCAACAAAGGAGCGTATTTACGATATTTGATACCAAACCAGTTAGAAATCACACAGTAAAAGAGAATATTTCTAAAAAAGTAGCAATGTTTTACGGTAGATATATATATATATGTATATATTAGATATACTATTTGTATATATATTATGTATGTAAAGATATATACACACGTATGTATATATATATATATATATATATATATATATATATATATATATATATATTTATTATATAATTAATTATATATACACCATAGTTGCAAAAAGCCGTTCCGATGGAGCAGGTATGACTTGTAAGTATCCTTGGATAAATCTTACTGAACGTTTAATAAAATACGAACAATGTTAAATTATAATAGAGAGAATAACGAATAAAAAATACATGAATGATAATTCGATAAGAGGAAAAAAAGCTTAATAAATTATCCGCATTTACAAAGTATATAGTACCAATTCAAATTGGATATAAAGCTTCTTTATACACAACGTTGGTCGTAGAATTGGTAAAATTACCGTATGTATCACAACATAAAACCTTCAGACCCTTCTTGGTCTTAACCCTCGATACAACGGCATATAGTTGGCCATGAGAGAAAACATGTCTCTGTGAAGTCAAACCCTTCTTAGGGTACGGTATACCATCAATAAAATATGTCAACTTATCTCAAGCATGTAGCGCTCAAGTCTATGCAAAAGCCTCTATGAAGATCCACATTGCTCTGGGGCTGTACCATCTCGTTGCAACATAATCCTACAATAAATGAAATGATTACGTTTTATAGTAAATTTTCAAAAGTTAGGTGATCCAAATCACAAATCTTAATCACCAAATATCTAAATGCTATTATAAGTTACACATTTATATTTTGTGTGATTTTGATCTCTTTTTTAATCTTTTGGCTGTCAAACTAATATACAGAAAATAAACATACTAACTAACGTCTAGATACTCAAAATTTATAAGTAAAAAAATCAACAACAATACATGTGATATCCTGTACATATAAGCCATCATCATAGAAAGACTTGTAAATTAAGTAATAAAAAAATAGAAGTTTAGCAAAATATAAATTTTCACCTACACACACTCGACCTATGGACCTGACTGAACCAAAAACATAATTTTCTATCTGGTTGTGTCGGTTCAAGAAATATGTGGATGTAACCTGATTCAAGTTTTCTTATTTTAAATACAATAACACCCATGGAAAAGAAATGCAAAGTTAGATTGATAGCAACACTTATGGATAGGAAAGGTTTATCTCATCAGTAAGATGAGGGCATTGCAATGCAATCAATAGACGGTTGCCCGTCATAAACAATCACTCTAGATAAGTCGCCATTATGAAGTCATTTTCAACCACAAATACAGTCTTCTGAGCGTGTAGTATAAATCTCTTTATAACTTACGAAGTAACAATACGCTGCTCAGAATCAAGGTATGCGCTCGGTTCATCTATAAGGTAAATATCAGCCGGCTAAAATAAAAACACAAAAATGGCGAGTTATGAATTACGGCTTGTAAGAGATGCTAAACTTGGATATCTCCAAGTCCAAGCCTTTTACAGTATCAGGCTCGAGTAAACCTGCCTACATATTTGATGAATATACACATGCAGGCACCCAAGACACATACATGATAGCAAGCTTTTTAGTTTTCAATAATGGGGAAAGTTTCTTCATTTAGCACTAAAGCCCATGTGTGCAATAGTGGAGTCAAGGAAGAATCAATTCAAGGTGTCCAAAGCTTCAAAGCCCGGTTGGTTGCGCACTACTACAAAAATTGCCTTTTAGACCTCCTTATTTAGACCTCTTTAGAAAAACACAGGTCTAAATGTGTATTTTTCCCCACAAAAAGTTATTTAGACCGGTGCTTATGTAAGCACCCATTTCAAAAGAGTTTTATTTAGACTGGTTATGGGGTAGTCCACCGGTCTATATAAATCATCATATTTAGACTGGGTCCTTTCATTTCGGCTGGTCTAAAAGAGTTTTTTTAAAAAGGAGCCCAACGGCTACAAAACTGCTATTTATTACACCATAACCTAATTTTGTCATTTAACCACTCAAAAAATATCCAAAATATCCTCATAATTACCAAACTTTTCCACATTAACTACAAATTAAAGGTATGAATCACTTCTTATACATTTATATATATATTAACTAAGAATTTTATGATTATTTATGTAAACTTTTCAATAAAAAATGTTATTCTTATAAAAATCACTACTTGTGTGTTTATATACATATAAATTCGTTGTTGTGCATTAATGAAAGTTAACATGAATATTTTTTCTAATTGTGTAGGAACGTTTGTGTAAATCGGCCTTGAATGGCATCCAAAATGCATTGTTAGGTTCATTAACTCGCGGAACAAAGGTATTTTCTCAATAAATTGCAAAACCTATTATTTTATGCAACATTCATGTAGTATAAATTTATTGTAACTCATGCGCCATTAGTTTAATACCCATCTAAAAATAACCTAATAGAGGTTAATTTTGGATTGTCCCTATTTGGGACTGCTTTTGAATACTTTGTCTCATTTAGGATGTGAATGTGTATTATCATATTGAGTATTACATATGGATCGTAGTACATGGATGTACCAGATAGAATGTGCTACCATCGAATACTTAGAACATTTGTCTATTTTCCTAAAAGCCGCCGAAGATGATCGGGTGAAGAAAGGTGTTAGAAACAAGAAAAGTATCAGTCACTTCCTATATAGTTAGTCATAACTCGTAGTTTAATCCAATGTAATGTTAAGTAAGTTAACCGGGCCAAAGACACATGGAAATCCCATAATCAAAGCCCATGGCCAGTTAGCATTGATGTATAAATACCCTCTCCACACAAGGAGAGGGTGTTGGTTGGTTGGTTCATTCACATATAATTTAATCTTTCATTCTTTCTTACTTTCTCTCATTATAACCTCCCTCCCGTCCACTTTCTTTCTCTAGAATTTCTTCATAGTTATTTGGTGTTATAGATTACTAGCATATTCTACAATTGGTATCAAGAGCCATGGAGTGATTTGTTAAGTTTTATGTTTGTTTTTCTTTTCTTTGTCTTGTTTTTTCTTGCTATCTGTACCATTTTTTCTTTTGTTTTTGCGTTTTCAAAGCTTTTTGTTACACTAAAAGATCATTTACATAGGTAAATTTTGTTAGATATGAGTAAAAGACTCGGTCACCCTGTATATTTATTGTTTATAATAGTTTGTAGTTTAATAGTTAATCGTATGTCTTTTAGTTTTAAGCCGGGTACTAATACTCGGTATTTTGTAAAAACTATATAAGCCTCTTCCAACTTTGGAAGAGGCAAGCTAGTCAATTTCATTTTCACTTTAAACACATACACTCTCTCTCTAGAAAATCTCTCTCATGTGTTTCTCTCTCTAGAAACTAGCCCAATCACAAGAATCATCACCGTGTTATGAAATAAACGATCCTACAGTTGCTTAAAATGAAAAATACAAAAAAATGAAAAAAGAGGAAAAATACAAAAATATGTGTAGGAATAAGTGTATATCTTTAAGAATGGTAAAAAACGGGGTTTTTCAAACCTATTAATTCTTTAATTCCCTTTGATGAACACTTAGCTACATTTTAAGGTAATTAGTCGAGGGGGATCAAGATTCTTAGTTTTCTTAAGTGTTTACTTATAGCATTGCGTGAGAACACGGCAATATCTTAGTATGCGGGATTTTGGTATGTGCTTAATTACACATACCATTTTCCATTAAAACCGGACTTAAATGACCAAAAACGTACCAAAAATACATCATATTCGTATGTTTTGCATCTATATTGTGCAGGTAACGGATATCTAAGAAAAAGACAAAAACGAAGCCAAAACGACAAAACCGAGCACGAGAACGGAAAAAGCGTGAATGAAAAGTCAAATCAAAGCCAAAAGTCAAAAAGTCAAAGTCAACCAAAGTCAACCCGACAAAGTCAAAGTCAAAGGCGGAGCCGATATCGAAGAAATGTTAAATGGGCCAACCCGTACCCATCTAATGGGCCGGGTCAGCCCATTTAAACATTATGAAGACTTTATAAGACTTAAGCCATTAAAAAAAGGCCCAATACCTCTTTTCTATAACTCGACCCAAGTCCAAAAGCCCAAACCCCCTTATAACAAACCTGTTATCCCATCACTCTTTAACCTTTACACCGACTAACGGTGCAAACATTTACCAACTTAAAGGGCTTAAATTGCCAATCTATAAGGACTATGATTGCAATTATACCATATAAACTCAAGGACCATTCTTGCCATTCTCCCTAACTTTTAAAAATGGCGCCAGTTACTGTTCATTATCTCCCACACACGATTTGTGTGCCTGTCCCCGACAACGGCACCAAAATGACAATGATAAATTCAACCCTTTATATATATTAAATATAATAAATATATAAATATATAATAAGAATAAAAAATCTCAATGTA
>BQNB010210743.1:0-10248 GCA_026074375.1 Tanacetum coccineum
TTACCGGTTTAAACGTGTGATATTTTTGTAGAAATTGCTTTTAACCTTTGTCCTCAAAGGTTTTTAGTAATTTTCTTTATACTTATATATTATACGTACTATATATTATATATTGATTTTCAACGATCATCTCTTATGGGTCGTTTTATGAGGCGTTTGGATTCTACTCTTTCTATGGCCTTGACCAAGTTTTAAGACTGGTGGTTGTTTGCTATTCTTAGGTATTCCTAAAATAGACTTTTTGGTTATTAAAACGGAGTCATTTTTATTTATGATGTTAGATTCAGGCATTTTCCCATTTTATGCACTGTCAACAGATGCCCGGTGCTGTTCGTCTGAACTAGCCGGTTCTAGTGTCAATGGAACCGGCAATGCCGGTTCTACAGAAGTCATTTTTTGAATTTAGGAGACCAAGTTTTTTATTGTAGTGTTGCTAGAAGAAGCTATATTCTCTGTGTATCCTAATCCACATTTGTCTTTTGACAGTTTTTGCATTTCGACCATTTTTTGCAAGGATGAACTACTATTTTCGAAACTAGCTGGTTTTAGTTTTAGAGAGTTAATTTC
This sequence comes from Tanacetum coccineum, assembly GCA_026074375.1. Taxonomy (NCBI): domain Eukaryota; kingdom Viridiplantae; phylum Streptophyta; class Magnoliopsida; order Asterales; family Asteraceae; genus Tanacetum; species Tanacetum coccineum. Next base: position 568 of record BQNB010210743.1, read on the forward strand.
AATTTCAAGATTGTCACAAACATCATATTTGTTACTTATATCTTTGTTCTTCTCTAATAGTTCTAGCTTGATTTTAAGTTCATTATAATTTCTTTTGAGTAATTCATTTTTAGCATTTAGGTGCTTATTTTTGTTAATAATCCTAAGACTAATTTTTTAAAAGTTTATCATACTCATTTTGTCTTGAGTCATTATCTAAGGATGAGCTACTATAGTAGGGAGTATCATCTCCACTATCATTCCAACAACCCACCACAAACGCCTTTTGATCGTTGAAGGAATTATTTAGACAATCACTAATGAAGTGGTTTGGATCGCCACACTTGAGGCACCTTTGGTCTTCTTTCTTGTCTTCCTTGACCATTCAGAAGTTCTTCTTGTCATCATAGCGTTGTCTGACAAATTTTCCTCTTCTTCTAAAGAACTTTTTGAAATCTCTAACGGCCATTGCATATTCTTCGTCGTTGCTATCTAAGGAAGATGAATCTTCATCACTTAAGACTTGTCTTGCTTTTAGGGCAAGAGATTTGTACTTTTCTTTCTTGTTCTTTGCACTTTCCAAGTCCTTCTCAAGTACTACCTCATAGACTTTGAGATTGCCGACTGTTCGTCTAGAGATAGTTTTGAAAAGTCCTTGGATTCTTCAATCGCCTTCACCTTTGGACACGACTTGGAAGGGAGAACCCTTAAGAATTTCCTAACATGATTTCGACTTGAAAAAGATTCATCAAGTGCTTTGAGTGATGTAATGATTGTATTAAATCTAGAAAAGGCACAATCTATAGTTTCATCATCGGTTATAGAGAACTCTTTATATTTTTGTACAAAAAGAACTATTTTATTATCTTTAACTTGTTTGTTACCTTGATGAGTAGCTATTAATGAATCCTAAATATTTTAAGCTGTATCGCACATGAAAATTCTTTCGTATTCCTTTTTAGGTAAAGCATTGTATAAAACTATTTTTGCTTCATCATTTTCTTATGGTTCTTAACAAAATTTACATATGGAATAACTACATCTTTACCATCTTTGTCTTTGATGGTAGGTTTATAGTTACCATAAGCTATAGTGTACCAAAGATCAATATCTTTAGATTTTACATAAGTTTCAAAATGGTTTTTCCAATATATAAAACAATTTGCCTCGAATAGAGGTGGTCATTACATAGATTGACCTTCTTTGTAGTTTTCCGAATCCATTAACGTTTTAAAGATTTAAAATACAATATATTTAAAAAACTTTGATAACCTAGCTCTTGATACCAATTGTGAAAAACTAGAAGGGGGTTGAATAGTTTTCTTGATTAATTGTTATGTTTTTAAAATTTTACTTGAAACTTTGTGTGAAATGACTTGATGTTGATCTTGGTTCGTGATGTAAGAGATATAAAATGTAAGTAAAAGAGAGAGTATAGAAAGCGATAACCGAGACACAAGTATTTATAGTGGTTCGGCTACAAGGACACCTTCCTTGCTCTACTCCACTCCCCGAGTCACCTACTCGAGAGTTTGTTAAACACTAGTCACCAATCTCCTTTTGACCGGCGAAGAAGCCTCACAACGTTGGTTACACTTCTTTTATGATACAAAGATAATCACACGGATTCTTCATACGATAGAATCAATAGCAACACAACTATTACTTGTATACAACAAACAATGATAGTTCACAACTATAAACTTACAGCAAGATGAATCGTGAAGGAATGATAGAGATCGAACACAAGTACTTGTGACATTGGTCATCTCGAACTCGTAAATGGCAAATTCTTCTTTGAAGAAATACCTACACCAAACTAAAGAAAGATATACAAGAAATAGAGAGAAAGATCAGATGATTAGAAATTATTTTAGATGAGAAAGGTGTATCAAAACATGAGAAATGGCTTTGTATAATAAGGCCAAAAACTATACTGAACCAGACCGTTCTTCCTGTGCTATTTTTGAAGAAGGTCACTGGCAGCCAAAAGCAAGTGCACCTAAGGGCCTACAGTAACCAAATCAGAATTTGATAATGCAAAATCTTGAGAGATCATGTGTAATCTTGTAAGATTGCCCTTGGATTTGCTGCATTTGATTAGGTCATGAATGATGTAATTAATTTAGAGTGTAAAAACATTTTGTGTATAAAATCATACACTTTTTTGTGACACTTTATGTTCTTCTACAAGATTAAGTTTTTAGAGATAGTAAGAGATTTGATAATGATGTTTTTACTATGTTTTGTCATTAATAAAACTTATTGCTAATCTAGGAAGATCGTGAGATAAGATCGTGAGATAATCATTTGTTACTGGTTTATTTGTATTAACACTTCTATCCCATATGGAGACGTGTTCATGCGTCCTAAAAATTGTTTTCTTAGAATGAATTTGTGTGTTTCATTAACTCTTATTTAAGTGAAAAAAAGGTCCTAATACACATGTGCCTATTGGGACCAAATTTAGTGTCCCGGCATACATACATTATAAGACGTTTTTTTATTTTTACAAAATATCTTTCTCAATATACTTTCATAAAAGAGTTGTAGGTCCTAAGAACAATTCTAGTTGAACATGATATAAAACACAACGTATAAGAGATTAATGAGTTGAATTCTTAATAGGCAAAAGCATTACAAAGTTTCATATACATAACGAAAGTTTTAGCTCAATTAAGGTTAACATCATCCAAAACAGTCTTTTAAATTTATTACATGAAAGTTGAACAATGAGAATTATGATCGAAGTAGATAATCTGAGTCATCAAGGATCATCTTCACGCATCATCCTCACGCACCACCTACAAGTACACAACCCACAAAATTACTTAACTTTTAACACCAACAAATTATTATTCACAAAACTAGAAAAACCTCACAACTAGAAACACATAAAACAAATCAACCACAATAACTCATTATACTGCTTTCAAAATGATTATTGTTTCTGATTTGTTGGTATATTTTCGTTAGTAAACGAAATGTTTTGTTAAGTCTATTAAACAAATAGTTGGTGGGTGATTTATATGAAAGTTGATATATGAAAATTAGGTGGATATATGAAACTTAGCTAAACATACTGATACTAAATGTCATGCTAGATGTAACTTAGGTGATTTAGATCACACATAAGTACCTGTACATAAACAGATACCGATGCTAGCTAAACAAATACTAATGCTAAAGTGTTTATATGAAACGTAGGTGATTTGTATCACACATAAGTACTTGTGCACAAATAAAGGATAATTCATATATCTCCTATGAAATTTAGTATCATTGATGACATCTATTTTATAGCATTATTTATCCCATATAATTAACCCATTTTATATGATTATTGCAAAGAATTATTACTTAATCGTTTGTATTTAAGAATTGCAGTAATTATGGAGTACTTGGTGAAGTTATGCTAAAAGGCACGCATTTTTGAGCATAAATGAAGAGTTCGAGAAAGTCTACTGATTTGACAGCCAATACGCCGTATTATTCTAGACCTATACGACGTATCCAAGACTTTGACGAATCAAAAGACCATTGCCTGACTTTGAAGAATACGTCGTATCCACATCAACGATACGCCGTATATAATACTTTGGTCAACGAAGAAGAACCAACTGGTTTTACATCAATACGCCGTATCCATTAAGAAGATACGACGAATCCGTGCTTACACTCACCAAATACCACAAAGGAAAGAAGATCAATACGCCGTATCCAGAAGAAGTCAATACGTCGTATTCAAGATATAGTATATGAATATTCTAGAAGATATCAAACGTGGTCCCTACTCAAAGAAACCCCCAATACGCCGTATCCCACATTTCTCAATACTGCGTATCGACGAGTTTCCAGACTCTATAAATAGACGATCCTAAACTTAGTTTTAGGTATGCAAGTGAATCCCTAAACCACCAAGTCGACTAAGAGACGAATAAAGGAGCCTAGAAGGTCATAAAAGAGCCTCAAGATTATAGGAAAACTCTTGTAATCTTCGCGCAACCGAATACGCAATCGATAAGGGTTTCTGTTATTTTAATCGTACAAATATCAAACCGTAGTGCATTTTTAACAACGACTAACGCTGATACCTTTAGGTATCATCGGTTTATAAAGATATAATTTTGGTTGTTTATATTGATTGCTTAATTTATCGTTGATTGTTGATTATGTTTATCGCATGATACTTTATACGGTGCTTAAGTTATGGCGACCTATCATCCAATTGGTCTAGTCTACATATTTAAATTCGCCTTGCAACTTCGGTGTTATTTGGGCATAGGCTAAGAGTCTGGGATAACTCTCCATATTGCAATTTATATATCTAGAATCATATGATTACAAATATTGATCTATCCCTGCTTTTAGTTTAGTGAGCTTAGTTGAGCCATAAGGTGACCTTGGTATCAACGAGTACGTTCTTATTCCATTGGTAAGGACTCGGACAGTGGACTACTAGTATATAAAGAGCCGTTAAGCAGTAAGTGGGTAAAGTCTCCATGAGCTAGGGTTTAGTAAGAGCACCATTATTAATCTCCTAAGATAGATTATAATCAACAAATGCTTGCTTTATGTGAATGCGTATAATTATGACAGGATTAGCGTGTCTAGGTCTTAGGAAGAAGTACCGTCTAAGTCTAGGAATGATATGCCCTTCGAGATAAGTCAATCATTGCACTATTAAACAAACCTGCATTTTATTAGATTATTCATGGTTGATATGTTTTCCTTACATTAGTTCTTGACCGCTTTTCTATCGTTTGTTTGTCTTCTTGCGTGTATTTATTGCTTTACTTGTCATCAAAACCTTAGGTTAGATAACTAAACCTCGTGTCAGTCTCTCAGGCTGAAACCCCCCTTATCATTAGTTTAGGTTTAAATTAGATTAATTTAGTACTAACATAGATAACTAAAATACTGATAAACTTAAGAGTTAACGCTCTCGCTCTTAGTGATTGACACCCTACTTACCAACGAAGCTACATCTTAACCGGGTACACTACCCGTTAAAGTGTTGTTTTTAGGTATAGTCAGCATAAAACAAATAGTAAAACTTGATACAATAATAACACCTACACAGTGACACGATCAAGTTTTTGGCGCCGTTGCCGGGGAGTGAAGTTGTTTAATTCTTATTTATTAGTGTTTTAGTTTAGTTTAGATTAGTTTAAATTAATTTGCATATTTGTGTGTTTGTTTTGTGTGTTTGATTTCTGCATTGTATATTTTTGCATATTGTGTGTTTGTGTGTTATTACAATTCACTGTAACTTTTTGAGTCGAATACTCAATACGACGTATTCAATTTATTAGATACGGCGCATAAATTTTTTTCAAACCAATACAGCGTATTCGACTCTATCATCAATACCGTATTCAGTTTACTGAATACAATGTATTAAGCTATTTGACAGTTTTCTTTCCTAGCAAATTACTGTTACACGGATTTTAAAATGGTACGACCACCAACATTTGTCTATGGAGTGAGTATATCCAGGCTTGAGGGCAAGAAAAGATTAGAAAAAGCTTCGTAGGCAGTTTTTCATGGTTAAGTAACGCTTTGAGGCGCTTGTACTTAAATGTAATTTAGCTGTAAGATGCTAGGAATTGTAGATGAGGTGTCTGGTTTGTAGAGATGTGCTGGATGGAGTAACTGGAAGTCCAAGTGTGATACGATCAGAATAAATGGCAATAGAATAATTCACTATGAGATTCTAGCTGTTGAAATAGTGAGAAGGCATACAAGCTATAAGTCTTTAAACGGGATATGTTTTAAAATAACTGAGAAAGCAACCGCGTCCTCGTGTGAAGCCTACGGGTAAGGTTCTTCCACTTCACGACTAATGAAAATAAAATTTGAGTTCAGTAATTTCATGTTTGAAGTCAGATCCGTACGATGAAGATTACAATAGGTAGTGTTTTCGACAAAAATTACTCATTTTTTGCTTCATAAACCTACTTTTCGACCACTTGAAGATTATGAAAATTGGATTCGGAAAAACGGATGAATGAAAAAGTAATATGCCTTTTTTTATGTCACCGAGCCTCTGGCCTGACCCAATAACTAGTCCCTTTTTTTTACGGACAGTTGTTTAGATGATTTTAGGAGATCAACTGTTCTGTTCATGGAGTTCTCCGAGAATGAAGAGTTTCAGGATGAGATTTGGTTTACATTGGGAGACCTCTAACGTCTAATCAGATTTCTTAACTGAAAGACCGACTAATTGAATGAGGCTAAGATCTACAACAGAAAGTAAATATCCGTAAGAATAGGTCAGGATTTGCAATACTATACGAGTGGATAACTGTTCATTTGTCTGAACGCCGCTGAAGGAAGAGGATGCGTTTAAAGATTTCGAGAATGAATTTCCAGCCATTGTTTACAATGATGCTCTAACGTCTAAATCAGATTTCTTAACTGAACCTACTTTAAGCGCTCAACATATCGATGAATTTGATTTAAAAGATAAAACATCATTGTCTGAATGTGATGAAGAGGACCAAAACATTTTATACTTTAATGATCTATTTTCTTTTAACGTAATTTATCATGATGATTCAAAATTGGATGAGGACAATGATGATGATAAAATCGATATTGAAAACACTTTGGGGGATTTATCTGTTAAACCATTACCTGATGTAATAAATACCGATGATGGTGCCTATGCACATGGGTCAAATAAGCTTTTGGAAACAAATCATGATACATCTAATAAATTTTTCAAAACTAAATTTTTTATCAAGGAATTAAATTTTAATATCATGACTTGTAATTATATTATCAAAGGGATGCTAATAAATCTTTTAAGAATTTGTATGTGACATTTGGCATTCCGTTCGACCCTAAATTGTTTTATAAGGATGTGATTAAATTGGGGCAAGTCTAACTTAAAGACTTTTCTGTAAACAAAAGTGCTTGCCGGGAGACAACCCGAAATGTATTTTCAATTTTTATCGAGTCTGTCTTCCCAGACTGTCTATACGGTGTATCCAAACCCAATGGATACGGCGTATTGACTATCTGGACGTTATCCAGTCTTTATTTTCAGCACAATCTATACGGCGTATTCCTTAAACAAATACAACGTATACGACACAGGTATCAATACTGCGTATCCTGGGGAATGGATACGGTGTATCGACTTCCTGTACAGTTTTAGGAATTCATTTCGAGTCTAATCAAACGAATACACGGAGATAGAATTGCATTTGTTTTCTGAGAATTTACACAGGACCTTGTGAAAGAAATATCAATAAATATTGGTGGAGAATTTACAAATCTAGAGATCTTGAAGTGTTGGAGTCTTGAAACTTCAAGGCGGCTGTTCAACACGAATTCTTGCTCAATAAACTCAACATGGAGAATCTACCAAACAAATATCAGCGGGGTTTCTCATTCTAATTCTTTTAATTCCCGTATTTAATGTTTTATCTATACAATGAGGACGTTGTATAATTCAAGTAGGGGATGGAATTACAATGTTTACTTGTCCTATTTTTCACATTAAAATGCTTAAATTATGCTCAAATTAAAAAAAATCAAGAATACTTTTGTGAAATTACATGTTACATAACCCGCACATAATAACCCTTATTATATATTGTGAGGATTTAACCTTATCCGTTTCCAAATGTTTACCCAAATTCCACAAAAACATAAGTGTGCCGGTGATGTAGTAGACTTTAGAACTTGGCTTGGTATATCACTCGAGACCACAATGATGAGTATTCTGGATTTAATTGGAGTAACTTGTTTAAATTGGTAAATTTTTTGGATTACACCCAAATCGCCTTTCCATGTTGTTTATTAACTAAATATACTGGTTAGTTAACCTTCTGTTTAAACCCTTTGTTTACTCTCACTTTAAGAGTAAGATTCCCCTAGAACAACCCGTAGAGCCAATCCTTTAGGAATTACACAAATTATTTGTTTCGTTACACCCTTACACCTTAACCTACCCTGTTATTAAGTTTAATTTACAGTTGCTAGCTGCTTAAAGTGTAAAGTTTATATTTCCCGAGTCTTGTGTCATTTTTCTATCTTTGGTGCGGTTGGAAATTTGCACATTGCAAATGGGAATTTATAATAGTAGTCAAAGCTCATGTGATTTTACTACCGTCACAATTATTGGTGAGTCCAAAGAACGAAGAACTATCAAAGGAATTATCCGGAATTATTATGATCATGAAGATGGTAAAACTACACCGAGATTTGAAGTATAGTTTAGCAAAAAAAAGAGAAAAAATGAGAAAAATCGCAACAAAAAAGAGAAGGAAAGTTTGAAGATAATCATTTCCCAAAGAGCATTACCGAAGGAATTACACGAAGAATCGATTATTCGTTGATACGTATCAAAAATCAACGATGTAAAGTTTTGTACAAAGTGGAAGATATCGCCACTTGCCTTGTAGAGTATGTAAAGTTTTGGGACGATTGGGAAGTTGACCGTTACGGGAACGCCAACTTAGGTTGTTGTTTTTTATTGATGATCAAGAAGTTGTAAATAGTCGTTTCTTTATCATGGTAACGGTCAGGAAAAGTGTCTAGCTACTTGTACTTTAGCCTTAATCTATTTGTTTCTTGATTTTTATTTAACAACAATTTACTTCCCTCTCACCTGATGATTAGCCGCTGGTTTTACGCGAACGTAAATGTGATCGAGCTGTATTTCTATTCCGTCGTTACGGCCATGTATGCATGTCTCAGCTGCCTTGTTAGTTTACGACTTTTGGTGAAAGTTAGAAGGTCCCTACCCTATATCATTCTTCATCCTAACCGTTGGTTAAATTCGAATGGGGATGTGATCGAACACACATGTCTATTCCGTCGTTACGGCCATGTATGTGTGCTTCGGCTTCCCTGTTAGAGTGGTACTTCTAGTGAAAGATTGTAGAATGATCAAACCGTAAGCCTTTCCATACAAAAACCCATATTTACCTTTATAAACTTGTTACTCCTTGGCTTTAGTGGTGGAGATGTGTATCCTTGTCAAGCTTATGATAGAATACTCGGCACGACCGAGCAATTGAGCTAATTAGTTACATGTTACCGCATAGATTAGTTGAGTAATTTGAGTGTTTTCATCTTCTTATTTTATGAGGTGTTTAGTTGTGTACTTGTAATAGATTAAATAAATGCTTTAACTGAAAATATCCTTAGGGATACATTTTTTTATAAACTTCTAAAGGCTACTTGAGGACAAGTAGGATTTAAGTGGGGATATTTGATGACATCAAATAACGTCTATTTTATAGCATCATTTATCCTATGTAATTAACCTATTTTATATGATTAATGCAAAGAATTGTTACTTAATTGTTTGTATTTCAGAATTGCAGTAATTATGGAGTACTTAGTGAAGTTATGCTAAAAGGTACGCATTTTTGAGCATAAATGAAGAGTTTGAGAAAGTCTACTGATCTGACAGCCAATATGCCGTATTATTCTAGACCTATACGACGTATCTAAGACTTTGACGAATCAAAAGACCATTACCTGACTTTGAAGAATACACTGTATCCACATCAATGATACGCCGTATATAATAATTTGGTCAACGATGAAGAAGGAACTAATTTTACCTCAATACGCTGTATCCATCAAGAAGACACGGCGTATCCGTGCCTGCACTCACCAAAGACCACAAAGGAAACAAGTCCAATACGCCGTATCTCGGAAAGGTAAAACACCGTATTC
>BQNB010210751.1:0-10247 GCA_026074375.1 Tanacetum coccineum
TCAAAGATATAAAAAAAGAAAAATTGAAATTTCTGTTCCCCCCTGTTGGCGGTCCCATATCCTGGGGCGGTCCCTAATTGATAAGGGGGCCGCCTGATTAATAATGAGGCCATTTTCTGGAGAGAACAGACTTTTCCCAGTTTTCTCCCTCAGAAATTATCACATCATATTCCCAAAAAAATCAAGTAAATCTAAATTAACAATGCATCAATCATTAATCTTAAGCATGCAATTTCAATACGTCTTAAGAAAATTCGCATAGGAAACATGTAATATTAACACAAATTGTTAACAAGTAAAGCATTAATAGGATGATAAGAATTTAAAAGATCATCCTAATAATCGAAAGTCATCATTCATTATTCTAGTCCTAATATATTAAAAGACATATTGTATTAGATAGGAGAGATAATAATACTAATAATAGTCTCTTAAAAGTTATGCCGACATCTTTACTTCCTTTTTCCTCCCATCATGTTCTTGAGAGCTTGACCAATTGACCTTAACCCTTCCCGGTGAACATCTCTTTATTGAGTTTGAAGATTAATAGTTTCGGAGAGATGGGTGTTCAAGTGATAACTTTCATGAGGAGGGTTTTGATAGACTCTAGAGACATCATTTGACGAGGAAGAGATGTTTAGAGACAGAGAGGAAGGATTAGAATGAAAAGATTCATCATTATTTTTATCAATGGAATCATCCAACGGATGAGATGAGGATGGATGATTTAGAGTGGTGGAGGAGGAGCTCGCGAGATCTTTTCTTGCCATGATCCAATCGCATCTTTCTCTCATAATGAGGAGCGAGGGGATGCATGACTTGATCTTGTGAGATGTAGTGATCAATTGCTATCTCGGGAAAGACGGACATAACATGCTTGAATAATCTAGTCAAAAGTATTCCGTAAGGTAAGAGTTCCTTAGGTTTGCTTCGAGTCTTTTCCATTCTTTTGAGAATAAAGAATGCTAGATTGTATCGAGTGGAGGTTTCAATGCAATAAAGCATATGACAAAGACAAGCGGAGACATGATCCTTATGACCTCCTAGACAAATGGCATTTTCACGAATGATATCAACCCATGGTTTCATATGAGGTTGAATCTCGCGAGTTAGGATTTTGTTTTTGTCGACGACAATGGTTTTCTTGTTTTTAGTACGAGTGACTTGACCTTGTCTAGGAATTTGAATGAAAGACTTGACGACACTTGGAGACGGAGGAGTGGTTTTATAACAACCTTTACTCGGAACACTTATTGACAAGTAGTCGAGTGACCACATGTCGGTGTGTGATGCATGACCTTTAAACGGTATCTTTAAGATTTGACCAAATTCCTCAAGAGTGAGAGAGAAAGACTTACTTTGTATAACAAAGTTGACTACAAATTGACCCGTGGAGTTATAATCAAAAGTTAGTTGACTATAAAACTCTAGAACAAAACGAGGAACAATTTGTTCGTTTAAGTTTAACAAACAATCAAAGTCAATTGATTCAAACTTAGCACGGATATGACTCATGTTTTCAAAGTTTTGACTTACAATCCTACCATCATAAAAGTATCGTTTTGTAAGATTTACAAGTGTGTTTCTTAAGGGTTGATTAAATTCATTTGATATGAGTGGAATGTAGTTTCGGGTCTTTTGATGATCTAGTGAGGTAATTGGAGGCATTGTTACCTAAAATAAAACAATCAAATCATACTTTAATATCTTGCATTTGTGTTGATATTTTGAGTTCGTGCCTAGTGTGTGCCTAGATGTAACAAATATGGAGTAATGATTAACTCGACCTAAATATAAAATCCTAAGAGTTAACCCAAACGCTCCTTAATTTGATTTTTCTCATACAAACAAGTCGAAAAATAAATATGAATTATGTATCTCAAAATTTGTTCATGAGTTCATTATGCATGTGTTTGAAAACGTTTTTAAGATGTATTGACAATGCATAACCACAATTTTATTGTGTTCCTAACGTGAGTGATTTGAAAATAAAATTGGGGTTTTGGTTCGAAATCAATTTTTCAACAAATTCACTAATGTATGCAAATCCTATATCTACTGGAAGGATATCAGTTATATATTGTATCTTAGTAGTCTTAATTGTACAAAATTGAAAGAAAAATGAAAAATTCTCAATTTTAATTTTTGGTGTTCATCATGAACCCTGGACTCAAATTAAAAGAAAATAGATGAAATGACTTACAATTGAAGATCTTTAAGATGTTGTGAGTGATTATATATGTTGATTTGATATTCACTTATAGTTTTAGTGGTTGATTTTGAGTTTTTGGGGTGTTGTGTTCGTTTTCGTCTTGCAGCACGAAGGGGGGGTATTTGTTTTTGTGGTTTGAATTTTTTTTTTGACTAAGTGTTTAATATGTGAGTCTGCTGATGGCGGTCCCATAATGTCTGGCGGTCCCAAATATATTGGGGGGCCGCCCTTAGGCAATGATTTTGAAGTTAATTTTGAGAAGAGGAGTGACGTTAAGTACTTCGGATGAAGCATTTAAGTTGTCACGACACGGAATGGAACACGGACTAGAATTAAGACAGAAGAAATAAAAGCGGACTAATATAATTTATGGAATGTGTTCCATCATTCCTAAACCAAAACGTAGATAGTTAAACGATTCACATTTAAGGGGTTTAGTAAGAATATCGGCGATGTTGTCGGCAGACGGCACTTTTTTGATTGAGATATGTCATTTATGGACATTATCACGAAGAAAGTGGTGACGTATTTCGATGTGTTTGGTACGAGAATGTTGCATCGGGTTTTTGCTAAGGTCAATCACACCTTTGTTGTCGTACATGATGGGAACGTCGTCGAGTCGTACGTCATAGTCGATGAGAGCTTGTTTCATCCATAGTGCTTGTTGACATGCCTTTCCGGCGCTTACGTTTTATTTCGGCTCGTATGGATATAGCAATAGCGTTTGTTTCTTCGAGAACCAAGATTGTCAAACAACATCCCACTAAACGATACCAAATACCGCTAGTTCCTTTCGGTCCACATAATCTCCGAAAGATTAGAGTCGACATATTTACGATTTTCTATGCCGTTCGCCCTTAGGATACCTAATCCTAAGTGCGATAGTGCATTTAATGTATCAGAAGATACGCTTTAACCGCTTCAAGGTGAGAGGTTTTGGGAGCCTCTTGAAAGCGGGCACAAAGCAGTCGACTACACATGATATCGCGGGCCTAACTTAACCGTTAGTATAATAGACTACCTATCATGCTCGATACTTGTACTATCACTGACTCACACTCTTCCATCTTTTCATGATTTAGTATCATGGAGGACATAGAATTTTCCATTGTTTTTAGAATCTTCTATGACCAAATTTCTTAAGCATTTTTTAATATACTAATTGATTAAAGAATATACCGTCATCCATTTGTTTAATTTGTAATCCATGAAGAAGTTAAGTTCAACACCATCATGCTCATCTCGTACATCGATTGACTCGCTGAGACTCACCCCTTCTTATACATATATATAAGTGTAAATATATAGATATAGTACAAGGATCACGATTCGCGAGATCAAGAAAACCGGAAGCAGTATAGAGTGTTCCCGGGTCGTTATGTCCCAACGAGGCTAGAGATGGAAAATCGCAAGAGATTTGATGATTGGCGTTTGAATGAAACAAGGAAATGATTGGGAATTAAAACTGAAAGTAAATGCACATAAAATTTAAACAAAGATCATAAGCTGGGACAAAAATCAAAGCTAGCAAAAGCAAAAAAAAACACTAAAAACTTTTACACTAAGGCACAAATAAGCTCAAATGAGCTTAAGACAGACAAATAGGCTAAGCTAAATCTAAATAAGCAAATTAATCATGCAATTAAGCTAAATAAGCAGGACAAACTCAGCAGTACTAACAACAGTACTACCAGTATTAACCACCAGTACTAACTTGGAGTTAGTACTGCTAGTTAAAAGTTAGTACTGTTAAGTAAAAGTTAGTACTGCTAGGATAATAAAACACAAAGATAAGAGAAATAAGCAAATAAGCTAAAACAGAAGTTTAACTACCCATAATAAGCACTTAGTAATAAGATTAAGCAACTAGAATGAACTAAAATGACAAATAAGCTAAAAAGCTACAAACTGATACACTAGTGAATATATTTTGGAAAGGAAAATGAACTTAAATAAGCAAACAGTAAAAGAAAATGGTTTAATTTACTCTAAAAAGATAAGGAAATCTTAAATAAGCAGAGATAATAAGCTGATAAGCTAAGTTGAACAACCAGTATTAACAGTTAAGACTAACAGTACTAACTTGGAGTTAGTACTGGTAGTGTTAAATTAGTACTGTTCCGAAATGAACTAGCAGTATTAACTTAGAGTTAGTACTGCTTGTTCAAAACAGCCTTTAACTTTTTCAAAAATCATTTTTATTTCAAACTTATTAAAAACAGATTATCAAATAACAAAGTAAAACACTTATAAGCAATTTTCAATCCATAATAAGCACTTAAATAAGCATGAATTAGTCTAGCAGTATAAACTTAAAACTAACAGTGTATCAAATAAACTAGCAGTTCTGCAATAGATAAGTAAAGTAAGAAAAAGAGAGACTTACTACACCCTTGCTCAAAACAGGGTCAAACAACAAATCTACAAGCTCTAGCTTGTATAAAACAAGCTAGTGATAGTCCATAAGCCCATCCAGAACTGGCTTATCATCCAATAAGTAAGCTGTGGTATATTTGAGAGTGATATTTATTATTTTCTCTTTACTACTTAACTTTTTAGTTTTACTTAATAAAAGCAGTTTATAAGTAAGCTGTGGTGAGAGCTTTTTGAACACAAAACAATAAGATTAAGAAACTTAACACTTGTATTGTAAATTGACTTAAAAACTTCAAACTTGCATTAAAACTTGGAAAATGTTACAAAGCTGAAAGCAAAAGCTTTAAATAATTAAAAACAAGCTAAGTTATATTAAAACTTAAAGAAAAACTAGTTACTAACATCTAGGTTGCCTCAAAGGCGTACAATGAGTCTATTTATAGCTGAAGTCTTCCTTGCAGCTTGTGCTTCTTTTGAAGAGCAAAAACAAAGTGTGCTAGTTGTGTGAGGTGAATCCAAAGCAAATCCCAGCCTTTGATTTCATTTGTGCTTCTTTGGAGTCAATCTTAGCCATTGAAGATACTTGGGAAAGGTGAGGGATTGCCAACATGGCTTTTATACAACTGGGGGGGGTGGTAGTAGGGTGGATGAAATGATTTGGCTAGGGAGAGAAGTGGTTTTGCAGAGGAGAAGGTATGGGGCGACATACCAGTTGTAACTGGGTTTTGGGGCGGGAAAGAAGACTTTTTCCCTCTGGTCTTTTGGGGGTATAGTAGCAGCTTGGTCCCCCATCAAGTTGTATACTAATGATAGCAATCTTTGCCCGGTTTGCAATTTTGACCCTTGTCTTGTAATTCTTGTAATACAACTTGAGGTTTTGGCAGTTTTAGTCCCTTAAGTTGTATTTTCTTCCACCTGGCTGACTTTTGACTTTGTCCTTTCCATTCCGTGCTTGGATTTGTTTGTTTTTGGCTTTCTTTTTGTTCCTTTTCTTGAATATCCGTTTCCTGCACAATACAAATGCAAAACATACAAATACAATGTATTTTTGGTATGTTTTTAGTCTTTTAAGTCCGTTATTAATGGAGAATGGTATGTGTAATTAAGCACATACCAGTAGGCTTTGGAGTTGTGTCCTTTAAGGTTTGGTTGAATGTTACTGGGAAGAGATCCAGAAGGTCGACCAGATTGCTTGTCAGCAAGTCTGTCGAACTTGGTTTCAAGGTTTTGAATTGAAGCTTGATGATTTTTGGCAACGGTTTCGAGTTGGGTTTTGAGATATGAGGATATGAGAGATTCTTTGACGAAAGCGGTGGCCTAGTTACTGAGAATTTCATGAAATAGTTGAATTATTATTGAAGATCGTATGGTTTTCATCGGTATTGATATCGGTAGTTGTCTTATTGTAACTACTTCGTTTGTTTGAAAGCGCAATTATCGCGATTCGAGTCTCGGTAGGTGGGTAATCATTGTATAAACGAGTCTTACAAAAATTTGCATAATTGCTCTTCTTCTCTCGAGACATAGTATTTTATCCTTCTTAAGATCGAGTTTTTGTTTTTTTTAGCATGGGCTTGGAGTTCTTCTTACTGAAGCCCATCCAATTTCAGGGTCAGGCATCCAATTCGCCATATTTTATCAGTATTAGAATTACTGCTATCTTCATCGACGAAAACAACGGTTTTTTTAAGATATGATTTGCGTGTTTTTGATTTTTAGCCAGTCGAGCTTGAGTAAGACTTTATCTTCCAGAAGTTGATAAGCTTGATTTGGTGTTTTATAGAGGAAAATACCATCAACAGCGGCATTTAGAACTTCTTGGGTTATTTCGCTAAGACCGTGATATAAGAGTCTAATTATATTGCCCTTGGACAGATTGTGACCATGACAGTTTCAGAGCATTTCCTTCATACGAAGCCAAGCATCGGTTAGATATTCGTTATCATGTTGAGAGAAAGCTCAGATTTCTTCTAGGAATCGGTCAAATAGAGCTGGGGGAAGAAACGGCTAATGAAAGTGGTTCAAAGTTCATCCCATGTTTCGATAGTCCGTCGTTGGCGTTCATCCAGCCATATTTTGCTTCTCCAGTGAGTTGATATCCGGGAATCATCATTAGGTGGTACGACTTCGTTCTCGCAATATCATCTGTATTTTAATACATATCGCAGATTCCGAGGAATTAAATCGAATGTGTTTATGAGATTCATTTTGGTTCTACCATGAATTGTTTCTTGACTAAAGTCAAGTGGTTACCTTTGAATAGCAAATTCGTTAGCAGTTTCAAGATAAGGTAATGTGCGAAACCAGCGAGTCGAGCGACATCAATTTTGTACGTCGCAGCCCACATGGTTCATCATCCTTCTGGGTCGTAGATTTTCGAAAGATAGTCAGAAGTGACGGAAGTAGTTGATGTTAAGAACTGACGGGTAGACAATTCTCAGGTGTTGTGGTGGATTATTTCTTTGATAGTATGGAACTCTTTTGTTTCGTCGACGAAGTCTTCGATTTAGAGTACGTTCAGGTTCAGGTAACGGTTCAACGAGTTCAGAATTTGAAGCATGTGTATGCATCCAAGAGAGAAATTGTTTTGGGTCCAGTTGCAGGAAAAACTGTACGACGATTTTTTTAAAAAGAGGGAGAAGGTTAATTTAATTTTTCCCAGAGTTGACTACAGAACAACTAGTAAATCCCGACAACGACGCCCAAAAATTTGATGGTTTCTACAAAAGGTTAATTTATAAGACTGCAAAGACATACCGGATAATTATATGGAAAATAACACGGTAAAACGTATAACCTCACGTATGTAGTATAATCTTGTTAGAGTAAGATCCGGTCGTCACAGGATTTGGTAGTGTTCAATAATCAGAAGAAAAAAGACTGTAACCAATTATAGAATATTCTTTGTCTTTACCAATGCTAATAAAGATGAATACTGGATAGTTGAAAATAACTTATTAAGTTGTTAGAAATGATTTGGACCCTCGAATACGGGACTTTCAATTTATAAAAATGATTTCTCGTCAGAAAACGTTTCCACAAACTAACTTGTTTTTACTTAAGACTTATTATTGTTAGTTAACTAGACCATAATGTGTCATCAAATAATCCAGTTGTTATCTATATCAAGCTATTTTGTTGTATCAATTTACTGAAGTGGATTTCTCGGCACAACGTTAAAAGACCATAGATCTAAATCTTTAAAGAACCACATACGATCATAACGGGCTCTTTCGACCCTATACATATGATATTATAATAATCTAAGTTGATAAGCAAAATAGATAAGATAAGATATAACAGGTTTGCAACATAAGCTTAAGATTGTAAAGCGATCAGATCATACTCAAACACTTATTCATTATCGTAACTTCATTCGAGTAGCTCATGAGAGATTTAGCTCTCTATGGTCTAAGGAGTCATAACAAAGTAACTTTACATAAACTTCTATTATTTCAATAACTAAGGTAGAACGTTTTCGTTCTTGATCGTCATGATCTTTTTATTCAAGAAGAGGTAGTTTTAGTGTTTGGTGAGAGGGGTAAGTCTATGTTGTGTGTGATGCTTTTGTTAGAATGAGATGGATAGTGAGGAGGAATGCCATTTGAGGACTGACATAATGCGTCCTCAATTTATTAGGCAAGTTTGGATGCAAGTGCGCGCACTTAGGAATAAGTGCGGCGGACTTCTGGGTTGTTAATGCTGATTAGCAATTTAATGGCTTTTTACTGGAGTGCGGCGCACTACACATAAGTGGCGCGTTTTTGAGGAGTAATACAGGTGCATCTTATTAGAATTTAATTTTCAACTTTGGAAAAAAGTGCGGCGGTTTGGTTTGTTAGAGGAAAGGTTGGTGAGTGGGGAGGGGTGGTGACGCACAATGTTACAAGTGCGCGGACTTTATGACTTTAGCTAAGCAAATCTTTATTTTCTTGTATTCGCCTCCCAAAAATGTATACAATTCTTTGAGCTTGGGCCTGTGTTGATGCTCAGTGACCTATAAGCAATTCAGCTATTTAAGTACATAAATGGTTTAGAGGAAATGATCAAATATACATAAATAATGCCATATAAATATGTATAATTTGGGCCTTATCACCTACTCCCGTCGGACAAAGTCGTCTACCATTCTCAATTTCTCAACAATATCACTACATTTCTCATACATTTGCATTCCATTTTTGTTTCGACAAAAGGGGGAGAAAGTAACCAAGTTTAAATACAAGTCTAATCATCCCTTTGGCCTAATATGTTTTGTCATCAACAAAAAGGGGGAGATTGTTAATACAAATAAACCGGTTTTAAACAAAACGTTTTACAATCAACTTAGGCTAAGGTTTTATTAATGACAAAACATAACAAACCATTTTTCTCAAACCTCTTATTATCTCAAAACATGATTTCTTTACTATCTCCCAACTTTGTAGAAAAGCACATGCAACTTGAAAAAGTGTACAAATCTTTTTAAACCCTAACTTTACACAAAATCATCTTACACTTATTAATTTAATTACCTCATTTAGTATATAATCAAATGCAGCAAATCCAAGGAAAATCTCATAAGATTACACAAGATATCTCAAGATTTTGCAAATCAAAATCCGGATTTAGTTACTGTATTCCGGTGCCCTTAGTTTTGCAAGCCGGTGCCCTCTGTCAACAGCACCGGAAGAACCGGCATACAGTAAAACTTTTGGCTATAAATACCAAGCCATTTCTCATGTTTTCACACACCTTTCTCATCTAATCTTCTCTCTAACCAACTGATCTCTCTCTCTCTCTCTAGCATCTCTTTCTAAATCTTGTGTAGGTAATTCACTTCAAGAAAGGAATTGCCAAATACGCGAAAGTTTCAAGCACGCCTCAAAAGTGTCTTGATCTTGATTCATCTTACTTCATTCAAGAGATCATCTTGCTTTGATTTATTGTTGTATTGTTAGTTGTACATCAAGTGTAGTTGTGTTATTATTGATTCTCGTGTGTGAGAAATTCGGTGATCATCTTTGTAACCTATAGAAGTGTACCATTGTTGTGAGGCTTCTCTGCCAAGTGAGTGGAGCTCGGTGACTAGTGTTTAACAAACTCTCGAGTAGGTGACTCGGGGAGTGGAGTAGGGCAAGGAAGGTGTCCTTGTAGCCGAACCACTATAAATACTTGTGTCCCGGTGAACTCTTTCTACACTCTATCTTCTCTTTACTCTTACATCTCTTACTTCTTAATTATCAAACATCAATATCTAGATCACTTCACTAAAAGTTTCAAACAAAGTGTTCAACAAGTTTTAAAAGGCCAAATATTTTAGAAAACTATTCAACCCCCTTCTAGTTTTCCACGGGTTTATTTTAGCTAATTAAACTAATAATAAATTTAAACTATTGGTGATAACTATATGGTAAACGAATGTATTTACTTAATCATGCATTATTCCTTAGTTTGCTTCTCCTAATCATGTTGCTTTGTCACCCTTGTGATGATCTGTGTAACTATTTCCTAAGTCATGAACGAATTACACGAACCCGCCGTCTATGTAATAATCCGTTAAGGCAACGCACAAGTAAGGTAGTATGAAGACTATTACAAAGCCCCTAAGAGTACATTACATGCATTTAAAACACTTAAGAGGGATCAACCATTTTAGGGGTAAGGTAGTATGAAGACT
>BQNB010210752.1:0-10247 GCA_026074375.1 Tanacetum coccineum
AAATCCAAAAAGTAGCATATTATGGTCGGCCCATCCTGACCAGTTTCACTCGCAATAGAAGTTACTGTTTTTTATCCGTAACACATTATACCACCGGTGGTATTTAAAGATGTAGTTTGATGCACACATTAATAAGTTCATGTTCGTGTTGGTTTGGAATACAAAATTTGCAGGATTTACAAATGGGGCTCTAAAGTCATGTTGTGGAAGTGGAGGGCCTTATAATATCAACTTATCAGCGATATGTGGAGCTGAATCAACCGTGTGTGATCAACCAGATACATATGTTAGTTGGGATGGACTACACTTGACAGAAGCGGCTTACAAAATAATTTCCAAGAATTTATATCACGGGCCATATACCACACCCAAGTTTAATTCATTGTGTCCTACATCAGCATTTCAATTGGAAGGCGGTTTATCGAGTTCTATTTAAGCCAACACAACCTTCAATATATACTTTAAGCTATCAGAGCAGGAGGTAAAATTATTTGTTCACATATTCGATCAGTAGTTGATATTCATATCAACAGCAAATTTAGCATAATTGTGGTGATGTTGTAATTTTAATGGACGCAATACGCCTGGTGTGGATTTTTTGAGATTACACTATAATTTATGAGAACTGGGATCTTACTCGTTAAATATCGTGTTTAATATTCTTGTTTGGGGATATTGATAGTTGCGCATCGAGTAGAGTACATATGGCAAATCAGGTGTATGTTAGTATGTAATAGTTTAATCTGTAACTTCATAGACTTTTCATCGGACCACTGTAAATGCGTTACAAGATCTCATTAAATCCAAAAGAGTTGTACTTGTTTCCTCGTTTCTAACAGACAGTATTATTCTATCTATTACTCGTAAAAGTGTTTCCTCATGGAAGTTCTATGTGATATGGTTCTAGGAAGACATATTAAACAGGAAAAAGCAGCAGCATAACCATCCTGTTTCTGTATTATACAAAAACAGGTTGAAATCCTTTGACTTTTGAGGTCAAATATATAACTTTTCATGTCTAAGGTTTAGGGTCAACTCAAACCACCATTTTTGAGCTCAACAAATAACTATCTTCCAATGAAGTGTTGTTCAAGTTACTTGGTGATATTGATGTTATCATGTATAAGTTTACATATTCTAGAATTGAAGACAAACGAGCATTATAAGCTTAAATTTCCTACTGAACCCTAAAATTAAAGCTTATTTGTTCAAGTAATGAGTTATTGGAAGCCTCATCCCAAGAACAGGAAAGATCTGGGAAGACCCTGTTAAGAATTGTATATAAGTAAGTAGTTTTTATTTTAAGATTTCTATCATGAAATGTCTTTAAACGTGGTTCGTTAACACGCGAGTGCCTTGTGCTGGATCGCACAGAAACTTTTTTCGCAACGGATTGATAAAGTCAATTACTATTTGTCTGTCGTTTGAGGACTCGCCTTATAACGAACCGATTAACCTCATTAAGTCTATTTCCGTATATATTTAATTTTATAGATTATAAGTTCTCGTACATTTTATTGTATATGCATGAGCATTGTCAGTTGGGTTTTGCAGTTATTGGAGCTTTTTTGGTTTGGTTAGCTATGCGTTGAGTTTTGGGATGTGTTTAGGGGTTTACACTTTGTTATCGTGAGTAGAGTTTGGGTTGTGGGGTGTTTGGTTAGGGGGGTTGTGTTTTATATGGCATTTTGTGGGTTATTTGTGGATATGATCCGTGGTTGGAGCTAACGTGTGGGGGGGGGGGTTTGTGGTGGTGGGGTTTGATGTTTTTGTTGTGTGGTTTCGGCATTAGGGGGGTTGGGCGAAAATGAATAAGAACATATGTGTCTTGTTTTTTTTTTTGAACGGCTGAAAACATATGTGTCTTGTATCTCCAGTTTTCTTCCACAACTACCCATCATCACCAATATCTTTATACGGAGTAATGGTTAAAATCACCGTTTCACCTTAATTTCTCCTCTGTCATCAACCTAACCCACCATAACATGCTCTAGTTTAGTTCAAATAATAAAATACCAATTACTTTTTGGATGAATAACCCACCATAACATGCTCTAGTTTAGTTCAAATAATAAAATACCAATTACTTTTTGGATGAAAACCGCCTACTCGAGTGCTGGTTGTGCTATGTTTCTTTTTTTTTTAATAATTTATATGAGGAAGAAGAAATTGTTGTCGGTTAAAAGCTATACCCAATCCATCCATTGTCATTACATCACATACATTCATGGCAACAAACTAAACGCACCCTTAAACAACAACATATTAATCTTCTTAAACATTTCATTAAACATTGATATAATTTTGTGTTTATGATACGGAGTATATAATAATTTGTAGATTTGTATTATATGACAAACACGAAAATGCTCATATTACGATATCGAATTGGCAAAGACAAAACGATCATAAGTACGATCCCGATCTTAAATATTTGCGAGGGTTGGTTATCAAACATTTTTTAGTGAAGTAACATTAACATCAAAATTAACATACACATAGCTCAGAAAGGTACCTAAGAAATCGATGATTAGGCGACCGTTAGAACACCTTCCAGTTTGTCCATCAAGGAAAGATTCACCGTAAGGCGGCAAAAGAAACGAAAACCGTCGGTTACTAATTTTAGCAAGTTCCTTTAAGTTGCCAGTATCAGCAAGTGAGTCACCAAAGCTAATGATCGACGTATAACATCTATTACCATACTAACATTACATAACAACAACAACAATGTCACATAGTGAAGTGAAAAACACGTCATCTTTGGTCTTTGGAAGATGCAAGATAGTATATTATCAGGGGCGGAGTCAGGATTTTTAGTTACGGGGGCTGACAACGCTTAATGCAGAAAGTCATAATGATAAGGGGTCTCGATGTAAAAAACTAGGGGCAATTTCATATCTCCCCTACTTTTTTTTGAAAATTTCATATATACCCAAACATGCATTAAAAATATTGTACATTATGCATTCAATACTTGCACTTTGGGTATATATGAAATTAATTATGAAAGTAGGGTGATATATGAAATTAATCCAAAAAACTAATAGAAAAGCCTTGCAATATAGATAATTAATGAATAAAATAGGCTAATTAGAGGTGGCTCAGTACCCACTAGTCCTCCAACTAGCTCCGCCCTGTATTTTGTGCATCATTTACTTGTACATTATTTATAACATGTTTAAATTGTGTTAAAATTGTATGTACACTAGTGTATCAATAAAAAAATAAATGCTTACAAATCACCTTCCGTTTTATTGTACCTACTTATATTTGTTTTTTTCTTCGAGTAAATTATACTGATGGTCCTTGACTCATTGTTTTATGCGTTGACATGCATCTATGGCCTTTTGATATTTTTATTGCACTCTTTAACTCAGTAACAAATAGCACTCATAGTCCTTGTGTTGAACGGGGTTTATTGAATTAGTGGTCTATTAAATATATGAGAAAACTAGCTTATAGACCCGTGGATTCACGGGAAGTGTAGAAGAAATAATCCATTAAGTAGTTACGTGCACGAATAATGTAACAAACAGCAACAATCACAAATAAGTTTCATTATTTTATAAAAGAAATGATAAGTTTAATCTGTTATGAAACGATAAACAACTTGGTTTTAACTATTAAAAACATGAACGTCCATGCTTATTCGTATCCAACTGCTGAGTAGTCTTGAAAAGGCAAAGTATGTGGGGAATAGAGTAGGCCATGTTAATTCCGTGAACACCTAAAAGTTAAAAAAACTCAAATTAAAATGAAATTGAAGATAACATTATACGTTAATTTTAAAACTTGTATATAGTTTTACCTACGTGTTGAAAAGTGATCAAAGACCATGAACTATTCAAACCGCGTTTGTTTTTGACCCTTGAAACAGCAACGTATAGTTGTCCATGTGTGAATACTGGACGATACCACCAGTCCAAATCCGAACATCTGCACTACACAAATAACAGGATTCAGGTTATTCATCAATCAAACACAAAACACACAATCCTGAAATCATAATACATTCATACCAAATTGCCCATCCTTCCTCAACGCGAAGTACCGGTTATTGTATTGAAAGGCTCTAAAACATCAAAACCATGACCTGATCCTTTAAACTCAGTACAGTTTTCAACAACGGTGTTTGAAAGGAAGCGCAAGGCGCATCCGGATTATTGACAATATAGCCGAGAACTTTGGTTTATATTTCACCCGACTGTAACAGTTATAATGTTACAGCAGAATCCTTCTTTCAAGTTGATGCTTAATTTGTTAACTAAACTTTATTCTCACATAAGCTTGCAGTTTTGTATTGACTGCATAAATAAAGGTGTCATGAACAATGAAAATAATAAAAGAAACCTTTTTGCGAATAGAAGAAATAACTTAAAATTACAAACAAAAAACATATTTCTCGACTATTGTTCATTTCCATCAGGTGATCATATTCCGCATGTTTTATGATTTGTGTTTGTAAACAAGAGCCTCATCCAAGTACGGACACTAGCGTACACGCAAGGTGATGGTGTCTTTGATAGCAGACAAATCAAACAGGGGCTGATAAACCCGACAATGGAATTGGCCATTTTATGATTTGAAAATAGGAGAATGGTTTTTGAAAGTTATGTGATGGTATTCCAGAGATTGATTCCCCATTATATAGTTACAAAATCCCTAAAAAAAACAATTTTAAATATAATAAAGATTTTCAGAATTGATTCCAGCCTACCATGTTTCAAACACAATTAATAGATGACAACACATCTTAAATTCAAGATATTATTTTTAAAAATAACAAAAGAAACAACATAATTACTGGTGATCCAACCCCATTTAAAACAGCAACAATATTTAACAAGAGTTATACAAATATTAACCCAAGTTTTCGTATAGGGTTACAATATTTAA
This sequence comes from Tanacetum coccineum, assembly GCA_026074375.1. Lineage (NCBI taxonomy): Eukaryota > Viridiplantae > Streptophyta > Magnoliopsida > Asterales > Asteraceae > Tanacetum > Tanacetum coccineum. The sequence goes on from BQNB010210752.1 coordinate 4,897, forward strand.
CAAAATTTATACTACATACTCCCCAATTTTTCATTTTATGTTTTGATAGTCAATTCACCTTGCGATTTTTCTTATTGACATTTAGATTAAAACTATGAATACTGTAGAGGATAACATGTAAACTATGATACCAAATCGGCAAAAACAATAAAAAAAAAGTTTTTTGGTCATTTTTTATGATTTAATCAAACTAATGGCCAAATTAACTAAGCATCAATAAGAATCGAAATTTATGTGATTTATATGATTTAATTAAACTAATGTCAAATTTTAACTAAGCATCATAAGAATCCAAATCGAAAAATAAATCAAATCAATGGAACAAAAAAAACTTACCAAAAGTAAAATCGGTGACAACATATGAATGACATGGTCTTGACCTAAGAATTTTGTTGATTCTGTTTAAATGAAGTGTAGAAATTTATTTCTGGAAATGATTTAAAGTCTTTTGTTTGAATTGATCGAAATAAGGCGGAGTTTGATTGTGCTTATTTTTTGGGGGAAGTTTTTTATGGGGCGAATAAAACACAAATTAATAGCAGTTTATGAAACAGTGATACACTTAGAGGGTTTTACCCTTAGACATCATTTCAGAGTACTGCATGGCAAAAATCGCCTAGGGCCGATTAATCGGCGCTAGGCGGGGATTAACCGCCTTGATTTCCACTAATCGGCCTTATTAATCGTTTTGGTCAAAAATCGGTCAACATACCGATTAATCGGATAAAAATTGGCCAAATCGGGCATAAATCGGCCAAATCAAATAAAAAACGGCTAAATCGGTCAACTCGGTTACGGATAGAAATCGGCCACATCGAGGATTAATCAGACAAATCGGACAAAATCGGCTAAGAAGGGGAAAACAGGCATATATTTTGCAAAATTTTATATATAAAAAAGTCCAATCCATTTAATCCCCGCCTAACCATAAATCGCAATGCGTTACCCTCAGCGGCTATGATTACCGCCTCCATACTCGCGCCAAGCAGAATTTTGCACAACCATGCGCACATATTCCAACAGTAAGAAAAAAAAATCTCAATGTAGAAATGAAATGTACCACAACATTAATAAAAAAAAAATATGATTTTCAACACAATTGAAGCTTAACATAATATTATGTTTGAATCGAGGTTATGTTGAAATCACTGTTAGATTGACAAATGAAGTCTGCCAAATGAAAAGTGAATAAATTAGTTTAACCTAAGTAATTGTACGACGACTCGGTATCTAGTATTTAGTTTATGATTCGAATGAGTTAGAGTCGTGAGATTGATTCAATTAGTGTTAACGGTTATCCTCAGTGATTATATTTAATTGAGGGGTTTTTAAATTCATGTTCTTTAAAAGGGTGTGTAAAAAAACCAAAGATGTATGAAGAAAATCAATTGGTGGAACAGGTTCGTTTGAATGATGTTTTAAAAATAAACAACATTGATGTATAAAATGAAACTCAATGTTTTTGAATTGACAAATAAAAGAACGGTGCAATATGGTGTTACCTGACTATTTACTCAATCACCCATATCAACCCGGTACATAAAATTACCCATATCACCCGTTACAGAAAATCGCCCATATTTGCTCGAATCAAGGCTATGCGAATTCCACAATAGATGACCTGATGAAGTCTGCAAAATAAAAAGTAAGATTAAATTAGTTCAACCTAATTCCAAATCATAATAGCAAGTAATACATTGTACGTTTTGAATATTTTGCTTATATATTTGTATGTTCGAGACGCGATCAGTGTTATGAGAGATTGGGTATAAAATAGGTGTTAAACGAAGAGAATTTTTTTATTAATATGGAATTGTAACCGATTATTAATGTTAAAGAGAGATTGGTTTAAATAGATTGTAGAATAATAATCAATTAATGATAGGTTTTGAATGCGTTTTGAATATTATAATGTTAATTGAAACCGATTATTAATATGGAATTGTAACTGATTGTGGAAGAGTGTAGAAGAAAAATCAATTAATGGTAGGTTTTTAATGCGTTTTGAATATTATAATGTTAATTGAAACCGATTATTAATATGGAATTGTAACTGATTGTAGAAGAGTTTAGAAGAAGAATCAGTTAATAGTAGGTTTTGAATGTGTTTTAAAAAATTATAATATTTATTGAAACCGATGAATGTTTTTAATGCATGTTTTGATTGATGGTGCAATATGGTGTTATACATTTATGGATAATTAAGGTATGTCCACAATACGAAAAAAATAACTGGGATAATATTTCTTATGCTTTAATGGTTTGTAAAAAAACTTATTATATGTTATTACATAAGTAATAGATAAAGATAGATATATATAAATAGATATACATATAGAATGATTCGAAACACAAATATATTGATTATTTTTAAAGAACAACAATCAAAGTAGATATTTCAATCAAAGATCAATTTGAATTGAATTATTAGGTTTACACCATAAACATAAAAATAATCGTGAATATTATAAATCAAATGAATTTCATACAACTGAAGCTCTACATAGATTATGGCTCGAATCAGGCTATGCGAATCACTATAGATTGACCAATGAATTCTATACAAAAAAAAAGTAAGAATAAAAAATAGTTCAACCTATTTATACATGTACATTGAATATGTTGCGATCTGATATATTTTTTTTGAATCAGTGATAAAGAGAGATTGGCTAATAGGTGTTAAAGAAAGATTTGGTTAATTAAGTAAGGAATTGTACTGATTGTAGAAGAGTGTAGAAGAAGAATGAAGTCAATAATGATAGGCTTTTGAATATTATTAATGTTAATTGAAACCGGGATTATATAATAAGAATTGCACTGAAAGTAGAATAGTGTAGAAGAAGAATCAATTAAAGGTAATGTTTTTGAATGCGTTTGAATATTATAAAATTGAAACCGATTATTCATATTGAATTGTAACTAAATATGAGAAAGATTGTAGAAGTAAGAATCAATTATGGTAGGTTTTGAATGCTTTTTTTGAATATATAAAGTTAATTGAACTGATGAATATTTTTAATGCATGTTTATGATGATGGTGCAATATGATGTTGTACATTTGTGGTTAATTAAGGTAGTCCACATAAGAAAATTTAATGGGATAATTAATTCTTATGCTTTAATAGGGTGTTTTAAAAAACCTGTTGTTTAATTAGAGTTTATAGATATTAGCCTCAAATTTATGAGTAGTACAAATTGGGCTACAATTTTTTATGTTACAATTGTAGGTTTTGAGTCATTTTTGTGGTCCTCTGAGTCTTGTTTGCGGGTCCATGAGTTATTTTTTATGTATTTTTTGTAAAGGATTGTAGACAATTGACTACAAAAATTGTAACAAAGCTATCCCCTTAATATAGTTTATTTTGTGTTGCTATTTATAAGACCATATAATAGATTGCAGATTCTTGATCAAAGGTTATTTGAGCCGCAAGTTGGATACTTCAAAGAGCTTTGAGGTGATCTGAAATAAGACAAATAAAACGCTTGGGATAGGCGAAGTGCGCGGTAGGACCATGCGAACCGACTGCGGCGTAAGAGTAAACCATCTGTTTATTATATGTTTTAGAAAGAGAAAGTGGAGAAGAAGTGAATGACATACCTGAATGGATAAATGGGGCGGTTATTTCTAGGCAAACATTAGGAAAGATCTAGACCTTGCCACGCGTCTCAACTGTGTTGGTTAAAAGGAGCATGTTCTCTTCAGCCAATAGAAAGGCTTCGATCAAAGCTTCGAGATCGTGCCCATGTGCAGTTGTTTGCACGAGTGGGAATCAAGGATGACCGTTATCCGTAGTCGGGTCCAGAAGATATTTTGTTTTGTCTTTTAGTTGTGGAGCTTCAATCTGCTCAACGCTAGGACTCCTCAAAGGTCTAAGCTCCGATGGGAGGACTTATTTGTGTATTGGCGGATTCCCTTACGATAGCCAGTAGGCATTACGCCAATGAACACTTTTAAGTGCCACATATGCGGCATTGGAGGCTATGCTCTGGCTGCAAGATGGGATACACCATCAAACCCCGAGTCTGATGTATTATGCTTGTCTTTGAAGCATAAGGAATCATACTCTTTCTCGTTTGTAGTGTTTTTTGGCGGGCTTTTACGAGCGTCTTTTCAAAATTTATATGTTGGATCCTTCTTTCGGTAACTGACATTTTTCTTACCGATGACGTACTTGAGTGTTTTTATCGCATGTGGTGACTCGTGTTATCCACGCGTTTGACTTCAGAAACCATCAGATGGGCCCATTAATATAAATACTTCTTTTTCTTTTCTTTTTCTCATTTTTACCTTTCTTCCTTCAAAATTTTCACCTTTGCCTCTCTTTTGGAAAAAACCTAATTTCCGGCAATCTTATTGCTTCCTAAGATTTTTGCTTTTCTCTTCTTTCTTCTTTTTTACATTTTTCGTTCATCTCGCTATGCCAAAACACAATCTTATATCCATTACTTGTTTGGTGAAGTCTAAAGATACGTAACATACTTTCCTAAAAAGAACGAAATACGTAATCTACTTGTTTATTATCATTATCGCTAAATAACTTTCAAATTTTATTCGATATACGTAATATGACCGGGTATTGACCTGTTTGACCGGTCACTACTTAGAAAATTTATAGTTTTGGTCCCTGTGATTTGCGTTGACTTTCAACTTTAGTCCTTTAATTTTTTTTACTTAATTTTTTTACCTGTTTTTCATTTATTTATACACTAATTCTTTTTACACTTATTATACTTTTTTTACCACTTAGAGAATTGTTTTAACACTTATTACACTTATACTTTAACGGAGCTTAAAAAAGTTCTTTTTAGGAAAAAAATTCTAAACATTGCGTTAATTTTTTTTTCAAAACTAACACCCTCACTTTAACACTTATTATACTTATACTTTAACGCAACGTTTAAAAAAAAATTCTGTTTAAGAAATGTAAGTCACATGAGGGGTATTTAACGGTCAAAATTTAAGTCACATGAGGGTGTTAGTTTTGAAAAAAGTTTAACGCAACGTTTAGAAATTTTTTCCTAAAAAGAATTTTTTTTTCTGAAGCCGTGTTAAAGTATAAGTATAATAAGTGTCAAAAATATCAGTTTCATTTTCTAATAAAAAGTAGTGTATTAATAAATGAATAAAGTAACAAAAAAAAAGTATAAAAAAGTGTAATGAGTGTAAAAAAGATTAGTGTATGAATAAGTGGTAAAAAGGTATAATAAGTGTAAAAAGAATTAGTGTATAAATAAATGAAAAAAAAGATTAAGTGAAAAAAAATTAAGTAAAAAATGTCAAGGGACTAAAGTTGAAAGTCAACGCGAATCACAGGGACCAAAACTGTATTTTTTTCTAAGTAGTGACCGGT
>BQNB010210757.1:0-10247 GCA_026074375.1 Tanacetum coccineum
TTACAAGCACCTCACACAAATATCTTTACCTTATATAGTTTAAAAATGGTACATGGTCTTCCTTTTTCTTCTTGTTTAGCTGCGGCATGCAATGGGATAAACACCTAATCCAAGCTAGTTTCTAGCTTAACCATCACATCTAATAGACCCTCCTAATCATCCTCTATACTTCCCACACGTGCTAACCAGATCACATAGCGTACCTCGGCCTTTAAGGGTCATTCGCCTATAAATAGAATCCTAAACACTGCATTTTTCTTCATCCCCCACTTCCTCCTCTATAACCCTTACATAGAAGCAATCATTTGCTCTAATAGATCCTAAGTGATCCTAAGTATAAAACTTTGAACTCAAAAACCTATGTGTTATACCTTTTTGATCTAAAACCGTACACCCGAAACCCTAATTTCATGTTTTTGCTTAATCTATAAGCTAAGCTTGTAAACTATTGTTATAATCTATTCCAATAAGCTTAACTAACCTTAAAATAAGTGCTTTGATAAGTCATGAAAGAATTCTGAGTTGTTGGGTTTATGATTTAAAGTGCCCTAACTCCTCAAACGTTTACTGAATGACTTCTGAATTATGATGGCCCGAACGGTGTTATGATAATCTTTATATCAAAATCAACATCAATATTCAAAAATTACATATTCAATCAAACTAAGACATAACATAGATTCCCAGGTTGCCTGTGACGAAGCTGTTACTATTCATTTCATATACATTTGCTATCAATTTCCCTATACTGTTCAGGTGAGTTCATAGACTCGCATTTCAATCTTTTTATAAACCCGCGCGGGGGATACATGCTATAAACATGAATGCAATTATTTCTGTATGCTATTTCAATTTACTATTGCCTAAGTAACTGCTTTGCCTTTAAGTCCCCATTATCATGAACCATTAATTACTCTCCGTAGTAAGCGCGAATGATGTGAATAGATCTATTTGGGCTGGACTCCCCGTTGGTGTACCCAGTTACGTGTAACCAATTGCACATCATTAGAAATCACGCGGGTATTTTGGCAAAGGTACCCGCAAGGGCTATAACATATTACCATACCCTAAAGCTTCGGATTCATGAGCTAATGTCAATAATAAATATGTTTTTCAATAACGGGTGTATATCAACGTAACCTAATAACGCATTTGCATTCGAATTATATTACTTAAACCTATCAATTTCACTCAACCTTTGTGTTGACTTTTTAGCATATTTTATCTCAGGTAACTAATGGCACGGAGTAGCGAGGACATGAAGATGGAAAAACCGTTATCATTCAAATGTTGTATTTTAGATTTTGGGACCTCTCTTTTGTACAAACTTTGATGAAATAAATGAATGATAACTTATTGTGTTAAAGATTTGGTATTAAGAGCCAACGTTATAGAGAACAAGGTTAAAACCTTAACTATAACTACTTTTCTTTTTCCATCCAAGAAAGTCCTCCGTGCCGCTATATCTCCCGGAATGGTATGTAAAGTTACATAACTATTATATTACTAAATAAATAACTTATGTTATTTACTGCTGGGTTATTAACAGAACGATGTCTTCCCCCGATCGTCCTATTTCTAATTTGGAGGATGTCTTTTCTTCCAATTTCCCAAACTATGTTCCTCCGGCTTCTCCGGATTATGTCCCGACCTCTCCAGGGAAAACTTACTCCAGTGCTTCCAATTCATTTGGAATTGTCCCGCTAATTTCACCGACCCTTTCGTTATTTCCCGATGATCCTTACATGAAAACCTTACAAGCTTTCTATACTGAAAGGTCACCAATCCCATCTCCAATTATCATACCACCTAAAACTCAAGAATTACATTCTTAGGTTCTATAGTTGATATAAAACAAAAGAAGTTACTTTTGGTTTTTAGGCTTGTGATCAAAGGGTTTCATTGGTAAGGTTACCTATGACATTTTCTCATGGATGGTTCCAAGATTCCTTAATATTGACATATTTATTGTCAATCTTTAAAGTTTATCATCCACAATGTCATATATCTAGTTCTTTTTTTTTGGAAACCTAATACTTCTTCTTCATCTAAGTCCATCATCCACAAAGGGTGATGTCCTTAGAGGGTGGAATGAATTTCATCGAATAGACAGGTGGGGGGGGCGTTGATGATTCTTCGACTTTCCTAGTATGTTTGTTAAGGATGATTTTAGGCTTTTACTGTTTTGCGAGTAACCAAAAAAGATACCTTGTAATGACTATGGGTCAAACTATTTTATTTTATTTTGTAAGTGGTATTTAGTTTTTAAAATGAAGCACTTGCTTCCAAATACTCTAAAGTAATCTAGAGTAGGTTTCCTACCTTTTAAGAGTTTGAAAGGTGTTTTTCCTAAGATGGTTCTAATTAGGATTCGGTAGAGAATATATGTTGAAGTATCTACTGTGTTACACCAAAACTTTTGTGGTAACGACTGCTCATTCAACATAGTCATACTCATTTCTTACAGTGTCCTATTTTTCCTTTCAACCACACCATTTGATTGAGGAGTGCATGGAGCTGAGAAGTTATGTGTAATTCCATTGGCATTACAAAACTCTCCAAATTGCACCTCATTATCAAATTCCCTACTGTGGTCAGTTCCTATTGACACTATTGTACATCCTAATTGGTTTTGAATTTTCTTACTAAATATTTTGAATTGATCAAAGGCTTCGGTTTTGTCCTTAAGGAATCTAGTCTAAGTATACCTAAAGTAGCCATCTACTGTGACTAAGGTATAGCGGTTTCCTCTGTAACTCTGTACGGCGGATGGAGCGAAGAGATCCATATGAAGGAGTTCTAAGCATTTAGTTGTTGAGACTATGTTCTTATCCTTATGACTAGCCTGAGCTTGTTTTGTAATTTTGCAAGCATCACAAAAGTGTTGATCAAACTTAAGCTTATGTAAGTTTCTAACTAATTCCTTAGATACTAACAATTGAATAAGACACATATTTGTGTGACCTAATCTCCTATGCCACAACGTGGAATTTTCATCATTCGTTGCTAGACAAATTTGGTCTTTAGGCTTATATTCCCTAACTTTCTCACATATAAGCCCATCTTCTTAATACCTCTACCTATGACCTTACTATCCTTAGTGATTTCACTATCATGTTCAGAGAAAGTTACTCTACACTTATTATCACATATTTGTCCTATACTTAACAAGTTAAATCTTAAGTTATCTACATGTTCTACATTACCTATATTGAGAGAGTCATTTGAAATCGTACATTTGCGAATGATTTATTACCGTGAAGATTCTACAAAAATGACATTACCTCCATTGTACGCTTATAGCTTAGAAGAGCTTTCGGTTTACTCCTTCATGTGTTTATGTTTCATCCGCTATCCATTATAACTCATCGGTTCAAAGTCAGACTCCAAGCATTTTCAATTTATATAAGGCAATACCCTCAAACAGATTTGTCCCCAATATCTCATGGGTTCCCAAATTGTTAGAGCTAAACATCCCTTGCATTTGATGCAATTGGTTGGGATTTGAGAATGAAAGACACATTTCCTATGGCATGTAACTTTGACGTTGAAAATTGTCCCAAGTTACAGGAAAGACATGAGGTTGATTTTGTCGACCAACATTTCTTTTTGGTTGCGGTGTCTTAGGACGAGGATAATGGTTAATGACTCTTCTAGGTGGTGGAGTTTTTGTTCAAAAATTAGGTTTTAAAAATCCAACTTTGGGTTTTGACAATGGCTTATAAAATTGTTTAACTTCATTATCACTAGCAATGGGAAATTTGACATTGTTTACTATTATGTGTTTTAGTCTAGGACCCAAGATAGATTTTTAAAAAGACATACTTTTCTCAGATCCAGATGTTGCTGTTGGCGGTGGTCCTATAATTGCTTTGGGGGCCGCTTGCATATTTAGGGGGGCGGCTATATTTATGGGACCTCCATCAAAGGACGCCTTTTTTTGAGCTTTCACAAATTTTATTTCCTTAGTTCCACTAGATGATGCTTCAAATGAATTAAACCCTAAACCTAACTTATCACCGGAGGGTTTTTGATTACTTAACATTTCATTTAAGCAATGTGTGCTCTTTTCAAAGTTGTTTAGTTTAAGAGCTTCCTCTTTAAGCTTTTCATTTAAAATTTTAAGTATATTACATTTTACACATTCGAGATCAACTCCCTTGTTTTTCTCGAGTGTAGACACTTTTTCCTTTAGAATACTAAGTTCTTTTTCTAAACTATTTCTAGTGGCTTTTAATCTTTTGTTTTTAGTGATTATATTTAAACTCATTTTGCACAGTTTATCATATTCATTATCTAATACTAAATCATCTATTGACGAGTTCTCATCACTAAAGTAAGAGGATTTAGAACATACCTTGCTTGATGCTTGATCTACGAGACACGTTTTGTTTTGGACATTCTCCAATAAGATGATTCGGGTCACCACATCTAAAGCATTTTCTATCACTTTTACCGTTCTTGTCATCACGGCTTCTTTGGAATGTCTTTTTGTCGTTCTAAGGTTGTCTCATGAATCTACCTCTTCTCTTAAAGAACTTCTTGAAGTCTCTTACCGCCATGGCGTACTCTTTGTCTTCGCTTTCGGAAGTCAAACATTCTTCATCACTAGATTCTTTCTTATATGACATTTCAAATTAAAACTAATTACAACTTGGCTCTTGGGACGACCTCGGATTTACCATTCTATACTACCCACGATCGGGTTCTCTGCCTGTTAGTGCGTTGTCAGGTAGATCGAGTTTTATAAATTTAAAACTTGATAAATTAATATTTTAAAATAAAATACGCATCTAGTTTTTGGCGCCGCTGCCGGGGAGCTAAAAGTTAGTAATAATTTGAATTTCTGTATATATATCCTTTTGTAAATATATCCTTTTGTACAATTTCTGTATATATATCCTTTTGAATTTCTGTATATATATCCTTCTTGCTTGTCACCCCATTCAAAGGCGACCTTCTATTGAGTAAGCTTGGTCACCGGCTTAGTAACCTTCGAAAATCCTTCAATGAATCTCCGATAATAACCGTCAAGACCTAAAAATTGACGAATCTTTGTTGGAGTCTTAGGAGATGCCCAATATTTTATGGATTCGATCTTGGCAGGATCCACGCGAATGCCTTGACTATCAATCACGAGGCCGAGAAATTGTATATTAGGGAATTTAGCCTACAACTTCTCTTTCTTTAGCAACTCTAAGATTAACTTAAGACGCTCTTCATTTTCTTCTTTGTTCTTCGAGTAGATGAGGATATCGTCAATAAAGACAATCACAAATTTATCCAAATATGGCTTGCACACACGATTCATGAGATCCATAAATACCGTCGGTGCGTTCGTCAAACCAAATGGCATAACTTGAAATTCATAATGACCATAACGAGTTCTGAAAGCGGTCTTCAGGATGTCTTCTTCACGAACTTGCAGTTGATGATAACCTGACCTAATGTCGATCTTTGAGTAGAGGCTCGATCCTTGAAGTTGATCGAATAAGTTATCAATTCTTGAAAGCGAATAATGGTTCTTCACCGTTAGCTTATTCAATTCCTGATAATCGATGCATGTCCAGAATGATCCATCCTTCTTCTTGACAAACAAGACCGGAGCTTCCCAAGGTGAGGAACTGGGTCTTATAAATCCTTTGTTGGAAAGTTCCCGCAGTTTCTCCGACAATTCTTTCATCTCGGACGGAGCTAACCGATAAGGTGTCCATGCTATAAGTGCAGCACCAGGTACCAAATCAATTTGAAATTCCACTTGTCGGACTGGTGGAATGCCTGGCAAGTCCTCAGGAAAGACTTCGGGAAAGTCTCGAACAAGTGGTACGTCTTCAAGTCGCTTCTCCTCTGACTTGTCTTCAGCCTTCTTTGCGGTAATATGTGCCAAAAAGACCTGACATCCTTTTAGCAAATACTTTTGAGTTTTGGTGCACAAGATGATGTTTAACCGTGACTCGTGTCCGTTGTTGCTTCCGTCACCATGAAAAATTAAAATTTCATTTCCAAATGGAACACGAACGAGTTTCTCATCACAAACGATTACAACATGATATTTTGTTAACCAGTCCATACCAATTATGACATCAAAGCTATTGAGCTCTACGAGCATTAAATCGATGTTGAATGGATGATTCAGAAAATTTAGTGTGCAACCCCGTATAAGTGTATTAACTTCAATTATTTTACAGACAGCTAACTCAACGTCATATTTATGGTCTAGTGTAGTTGAAACGGTATCAATCAAAGAACTAAATGCAGTAGACATGAAACTCCTATCGGCACCAGTATCAAATAAAATCGAGGCATAACGGTTGTTTAGGAGAAACATACCCGTAACAACATTATAGTTTGGGTTTGTCCCTGCCGTGCCCACACCATAAGCCCTTGCCACAGCGTTACCATTCCTAACTTGATTTCCCTGATTCTTGTTTCTCAACTTTGGGCAGTCTTTCTTGCAATGCCCCTGAACCCCACATTCATAGCAAGTGACACCCCGCTGAGTGTTAGTGTTAACAGCAGCACCCCTACAATCACGAGCCAGATGACCAACCTTTTTGCATTTGTTGCACCTTGGTGCACATTGTCCTTCGTGATGGTAGTTGCATTTGGGGCACTTCGATCCTCCGTACAATTTCTTCTCACCGGGCCTTGCGGTATGGGCCTGTGCCACATTATGCCTTTTAAAAGGATGCTATTGGGTTTGATTGTTCCTTGAAATGTCCTTAACTTTTCTCTTGTTTTCAGCTTGGCGTTCAACCAAAGTACGAATCTTTTGATCCATCAGTTCAGTTGCAAACTTAATTGCATCCTACATCTTCTATAGCTTAGATGCCATCACACTTCCTTGGATCATGTCGGGAAGACCACCGACATACTTTTCAACCTTATCAGACTCTTCAGGAAACATCATCCCGCACAACAAAGCCAACTCCTCAAAGCGTTGGGTATAGCTTTCCACATCAGTACCCTTCACCTTTAAATTCCAGATTTCAATCTCTAATTTCTTAATCTCTCCTTTGGGACAGTATTTGTCGGTCATCATTTTCATAAGTGTTTTCCACGGCACGCCATAAGCAGCATCGTGACCAACAGTTTTAACGTGGGAGTTCCACCACGTCAAAGCATTCCCAAGTAAGGTACAGGTGGCGTATTTGACTTGTTTTCCGACTGCACAGTTGCTTATGTAAAAAACTGATTCCATCCTCTCGAACCATTAAGTTAACCCAACGACTCCTTCAGTACCCTTGAAATTAAGGGGTTGACACTCCAGGAAGTCGCTATAGGTGCACTCTCGAGCAACAGGTATTCTTCTTATTCCGTCACTCCCTGAATCATGGCTGCCATCGCCATTCCTGCTTCTGTCTGCGTTACATTCTGCCAATGCATCAGCAACTCCTTGGGCAATTAGTGCCTTAATTTGAGCATCCGTCATAGGTGTGGTGGTGGTTGCTGCGGCGTTTCTCTTTGGTGGCATTTTCTTCAAGATCACAAGAAAATATAATACACGTTAGATTTCATACAATTATAAACGCGACATGACATATGCACAATAAATAAAATAAAATCACATTACACAGTGAAATATACAACCAAAGTGAGATCGTCATGACATATGCATAATAAATAAAATGAGATCACATCACACAGTGATATATATAACCAAAGTGAGATCGACATGACACAATACATCATTGATGATGGTTGATCTACACCTTTTAAAAATATATAATATATAAATATAAAATACTTATATAATATATAAAAATAGAAAGGTAAGAATCAAAAAAATCACAATTATAGTAATCCGGGAGTATGATTCTCGGGTCGTTTTCCCCGATGAGGAATGCAATTGAAAGTTGAGTCATTTTGAGAATCGATGCTTGAATGGGATAAGATTGATATTGGTTTTCTAAAACTACGAGAAAAATAAGGTAAAAACTTAAAAACACATAAGGGAAGACAAATTTTAACTAAAAACGCAAATCGGGAATCCTAAACGGGACCTAAAATCCCTAAATTATTAAAATTAAGCCTAAAATGATCTTTTTGGTTTTTATAAGACTTAATTGACTAAAAAGCTAAAACAAAGAAAACTAGACTAAAAACGAAGGTGTTTAGGGCTTAAAAACTCTAAAAACGTGAACAGGATTCAATCCCGTTCTTTAAAAAACAAGATTTTGCAAATTAAGTCCTACGAAAGCAAATCTAATTTTACTAGGTTCTAAATGTTAAAAGAAAATTTTCTAAAAAAGAATTATATTTTTTTGACTTTTTTTATATTTTTTTATGAATTAAAAATGATTTTAATGAAAATAAAATATGAAAAATACTAAACTATTTGTAAAAAACTGGAAAAATTACAAAAAATAACTTGAACTGTGAGGAATCTAGAAAAAATAAGCTCATGAAAATAGCTTATCGAATAAGCTGTGAAATAAGCCAAAACAACTTATTATACTAAAAGGCCTAAAATGTATATAAATAATAAACGAATGCAACTTTTCACGGATGAGCTATTGTAGCACAATGGTTGAGTGAGTTGGGTAAAAATGCTTGGTTGATGGTGGTAGAGGTCCCGGGTTCGAGTCTTGCTCACCCGGGGCTTCTCACTATCCCAAGTGTTTTTATTTTTCCCATTTTTTTACAACTTTTGAGAACACTTAAAAATAAGCACTTTTTACAAAGACACCTTTTTTATAAACAACGAATAAGCTCTAGAATAAGCTAAAAAGGGTGACAGTTTGCTTATATACTAAAAGGCTAAAATGGACTATCTGTTAAGCTTTTTATGATCAAATAAGCTTAATGAAAATGACAAATAAGCTATAACAGATACCTAACTACCCCTAATAAGCATAAATGATCAAAAATAAGCAACTATATTAAGCTAAAGAAGGCAGAATACTTAAAAAGCTAAAACACTTAGAATTTTTAAGCTAAATAGCAAATAAGCTTAAATAAGCTCTACTATACTCTAAAGGAAATAAGCTAAAATTGTCTTAAACTAACCTAATAAGCTATACTAAACCTAAATAAGCTAGAAAATAAGCAAATAAGCAAAATGGCACAAAACAGCAGGCAAAAAGCAAATGGGGCACTTTTGAGCTTAAAAATAAGTTCAAAGATGGATCCTTATAGCTTAATGAGTTATACCACTGAAAAGTTCTGACAATAAGCTACAATAATTAGAAATCAAATAGGAGTTTGAAACAAAGACAAGCCAAGAAAAATGATTATGAAAAAGCTACACACTCAGATTCCAACACATAGAAGACATTTTCAAATCTTTACAAACCCCTACTTTTAAGCTTAAAAATAAGCAAACAATCAGAACCTTACAGACTTGAGACCTAAAAACAGATAAAATTTGAACCTCAAGGAACACATATCATTAATCAAAAAGCATTTTAAAATTCTCAATAAGCCACAACAAGCATTTGAAAAAGCAATTTCTCAAAAAAAATTAAACACTTACCACTTTTTGACAGGTTTAGCAAAAACTCAAATCAAACTTGCAGGTTTTAGATCTTTGTTTCTACCCTTTTTAACACATTTATGAACATAAAAACAACACAAAAACACAATAAACTAAAGCACAATTAAATAAGCAACTAAAATAAGCTACAACTTGACAGATTCAAACAATGAACTCTTAAAACCTTAATTTTGAGATTTAACACTTAAAAACCTAAATAAAATGAATTTTAGGACTAATTTTACTTAATCAAAGTTGACTTAAAAGCACAAAGCAGGGTTTGACCCATTTTCACCCATTTTACCTACTATCCCAAACACCCCTTTAAATGTCTCAAACTCATTTTTAGCTTATGAATTTGAGAATTAAGGTACAAATTGCAAATACCAGACAATGATAAGCTATAAACAAACGTAATGAACAACTTTCAATAAACAAATAAGCCAGAATAATAAGCTACTTAATTATGCTAATATTTTTTTTTTTTCACTGATTTTATGACAGATTTTAAGAAACTAAGATCTATACTATCTAATTAATTGAATAAGCATGAAACAAGTATAATAAGCACTACTAAGCAAATTTAAACAGAAATAAGCAAGTATTAAGCTAATTTAAACTAGAGAGCAATATTAAGCTATAAAAGAGAGAAATATGAACTCACAAGATGCCTTTGCACAAACAAGGCTTAAAAAAAACTCGAGGAGCTACTCTACAAGCTCCAGCTTATCCAAGGATAAGCTGGTATGGTCTTGGAAGCCCATCCATTACT
>BQNB010210759.1:0-2500 GCA_026074375.1 Tanacetum coccineum
GTTTGTAATAAAACTACATCGTTTTGACATAGTTTTTATGATGCTACAGTAACCGGCCCATTGGACTCCTATTTTGGGCAGGCTCATTTGACACTTTTTTTTTTTCTTCAACTAGCCAACTTAAAAAAAAAAAAATTTGTTCAGCACAAAATAAGAAACAAAATTACAAAAGTACTTATTTATTCATATCAAAAAAATATCCGCGACATGAGACCAAACACATAAGCCCATATAAAAAAAAGAAACTATTGCACAAAAATAAGAAAAAAATTGCAAAAGTATTGACTTATTCAGATCAAAAAATACTCACGACATGACGCCTAACACATAAACCCATATAAAAAAATAATATTAAACATAAGACCGGAAAAATAAAGCCACACAAAATAAAATAAAAACAAAAAAATAAATAAATAATTTAACGCTCCGCATCAACGCGCGGACAATTATGCTTAACACATATTTACCCAAATCTTATAAAATTATATTAAAAAAACTCAAATACCCAAATAAATAACCTTTAACCACATAATTCTCAAAAAATTAGCACACGCAAACCACACTTATAAAACTTTGAAATCTTACCATACAAATTTAAAAAAAAAACACCCACATTTATAATAAAAGAAACACCGCCCCGCAGCAAAGCTCGGTCAACTATGCTTGTTCTCTTTCTATTTTGTGACCACACATTTTACTATTTATTATGATCTTTTCAATTTTACACCACATATATTATAAAAATTATCTAAATAAAAATATGTTAAAATAAGAATTTAAAAATTATAATTGTATATTATTTAGTAAACCAAACAACAATTTACATAATCTTCTATTTTCTCTTTCCTACTTTTCTTTTAAACCAATATCAAATCCTAATCCCATTACAAACTTATTTCTATAAAAACGCACCTTAAAAGTTGTTTGTTTTGTATAAAGGGATATAAAAAGGTATAGAAAAATTATGAATATTTATATATTTAAACAAAAGAATATTAAGTTTGGGTCCCACTAGAAAAATGAAAATAGATGCATGTATGGCTAGGAATGGAAGAGAACATAGAACACGTATAATTTACACAATTTTCAAAAAAAAGGTTCGTTTCTTTGTCGGTAAGTCCACCGAGTAAGCCAGGTTTTGTAAAATCCTTAGTTTGAAGGTGTGAAAGTAAATTTCAAAACCCATCCCCACATATCAAACAATTATTAGTGTCAGTCAAATCCAAATCCAAAAAGTGCCTACCAAACATCACCTAATTAAAATGAAAGAATAACAAGTAATCACAATTGCACATTTTAGATACACTTATAAAAATAAATGCATAATACTTCAAATTTTTCATTTTCATTTAAAATGTGTAATTAAAAGTACTTTTCAATCTTCTCATTTTAAGAGTAATGCTATTTATGTCTGCAATCTATGCCTAACAACATGCCTAATGCAAAAAACACTTGTACATTTGTGTTATACATTTTCTCTCTTCAAATTTCCTACAATCATTTTTTCAAATTCACCAATCAAAACGTTAGACACACAAGTAGGCTTGCTAATTAGGCATAAAAATTATTTTTCTCATAATAATAATAAGTAAAATAATAATAATAATAAAGATTATAACTATTATTTTATAATTTATATAATAATACTAAGGAATAAATACTAAAATAAAGTCAAAAGATATTATGTGGGCAACATGTGTACATAGGTATATACTGTGTTATTGGTGCTTCACATGCGCCAGGCGCGAAACTAGGGTTAACGTAGAGTACTAATGTGGAATTCACTCTTTTATTAATTCAATCACTGGAATTACAATTACATCGTAAACCAAAACAACCACTATGTAAATACCGGGATGCCTAAACCAATTTAATCTCGAAACGTATACACTTTAACAAACAGATAAAAATAAAATGAATAAGTTAATAATTATCCTCAAAATAATTATATACGACCCTTGAATGATCAAATATTTAATTGTTTGGAATGCCGCGATTAATATTCAAAACATTAATTTATTAGCTACCGATTCTAGCTAACATTTATTGATTTAAGAGCAAAGCGCGTACCAACTAAAATAAATATTAGATTATCGACGTCGTCAATGACTTGAAAACACAGGGTGTTATAGACTTCCCCCCTCTAAATGAGCCTCTGTCTCAAGCTCACAATGAAGTGCACCTTGACCGACGTGTGGTATTTTGTGAAGAGGTGAGTGATGATTCTTCTTGAATGGTCTTCCACGTTCCATTGTGAACTCAGGATCCTCTTGGAGTTCCATCGAACTTTGACTAATGGGATCTGACTTTGCTTCAGCCTGAGCATTCAAGATCTGTTTGGGAAGATCCAAGCTAATAGCAGTGACCTAAGTAGCCACGACTCTATGAACGGCGACCTCGTGTCATTTCCTGCTCAAAGCATCAGCAACGACATTTGCTTTCCCTGGTGTTAACGAATATCGCAATCGTAATCACGTTAGCAACTCTAAACGCATAGCGA
>BQNB010210761.1:0-10246 GCA_026074375.1 Tanacetum coccineum
AAGAAATGTTTTATTCAAAATAAACATTTTGAAATTTAAATTTTCGGACCTAAAACGGCTAGAAAGTTCCAGAAAATTCTCCCTACACAAAAGGACAAACTGGGGAGCGCCCAGTCTAGGGCGGCCCCCTTAAATACACGGGTGGCCCCTTAATTTTAAGGGGACCGCCCACCTATTTAAGGGGACCGCCCATAGGTAGACGCTCCTCCAGTTTGTCCTATAAATACTGGACTATTCCCCACTATTTTCTCACCTTTTGCACTCATTCTTTCTGATCAAAAACAGCCCACACATCTCACTAAAATCATTTGATCATTTAATTATAAAGCTTTGTTTCCAAGTGATCCAAGCTCAATTCCTCAAGTGCAAGAGAAGAATACTTCCATCATCAAGTGAAGAAGTATTACACCTCAAGTGTGTATCGCATTCTTGTTGCATTCATATCATAACATGTAAATCATTTGTAAATCTTATAAAGTTGTGTAGTAGATAGATCTTGGTGATTGTTGTAAGTATAGTTGAATCTTAGTGATCTTTCCTAGTAGTGTTAGTTAGGTGTGATTATAGTAGTGGCTTGGTGAAGTAGTGGTGTGAAGAAAACTAAGGTGTAAAGAAGTTGTGTAGTCGTGATCAAGTCGTGAAGCAAAGTTGTATAGTGAAGTTGTGTAGTTATGGTAGATTGATTATAGCTAAGATTAGAACTCAACATCCAGCTTAGTGTCAGAAATCAAGATAAGCGAAAGTTGTGTAAGGTTTTCTCCGCCATAAGGGAGCTTGTTGACATAGTGAAAAAAACTCTCGAGTTAGGTGCTCGAGGAGTAGAGTAGGATGAAGAGGTGCTTCGTTGCCGAACCACTATAAATCCTCGCATTGTGGTTTGATTGTTCTTACTCTTATCTCTTGTCTTACATTATTCTCCCATACTATCCTATTAATTGTTTAGATAAGTATATTGTTCATATTGTGCAAGTGTTGAATTCACATAAAGTCGAATCTAGAATTTTTACAAACACTTTAAAACCTTAAATTAAAAAGCAGTAACTATTCAACCCCCCCTTCTAGTTTTCCACAATGAGCATCTCTCGTTCATTGTTATCGTGCAAGCCTCCTTTAACCTGGTTTTGTTTAATATAAGTCCTTTTAGAAATTTGGCGTACTTTGGTATTTGGGAAAGGGCTTTGGTGAATTGGATGTTTATGCAAAGTTGCTTCAGGTTTTCTAAGAATTTTAGTTGTTGGGCTTGTTCTTTTTCTTTCTTTAGCCTGTAGGGAAAAGGAACTAATGGTGCTAGTGGCCTAACAGTTTGTTTAAACGTTTCTTGAGGTTTGGTCTCGACGAGGACTTCATTTGGTTCTACAGGTTTATCATGATGAAGTACTGGAGGTTCTTTGTTTATGTCATTTGTGTCGCGAATGATTTCGGTTGTTGTTTTCCCTCCTCTAGTAGTCACACCTTTGACTTCATAATTTGATAATTGAGCATCGTTAATTGCTTTTGACAACCCGTATACCTTGAATTTGAGCTCGCTGAATGAATTGTTTCTTTATTTTAGTAAGAGTTTGTTGCTTGTTTTGAATTATCTAATGAACGCCCCCATTTCCTCATGTTCTCGTTTTTTCGTTCGATAAACTGGTTAGAAACATTTCTTCCATTATTTAGTTTCATTGGGGGATTGTGTAGACTGGAATGGGTTGGAATCCATATTGATGTTCCTGACATTAAAACATGTTTGGGAATTATTCATTCATGACTTAGTACCGTTAGTGATATACTTAGTACCGATAGTTATAGTTAGTACTGACAGTACAAAGTGTTAAGTACTGATAAGATAGTTAGTACGTTAGTGGAAAATAGTTTGTACCGTTTAAGAGATATGTATGAGTATTATAGAAAAGATATGTATTATTCTTTTATGCGTGTTGTAAAGCTGTTAGGTTTATCCCTTGGTCTATAAAAGGAACTACTCATGAATAGTTAGTATAATTTTTTTCCGTTCATTATATCTCATACTATAATCTAATAGTTAGTAATATGTAATCACTTTAACAGATTAATAGAAATCAAAGTTTTGTTTATTCATTGTTTTCATTAATAATATTGTGTAGATTATCGCATTATTCAATTAGTAATCATAGTCAATGTTTCTTATATAGTCAATCTGTATTTATACTAGTTGCGCTATCACCCTTAGAGGCTGCAAAGGTCTATGTTCAGTTTGGACTCACGTGTAGGTATCAGAGCATGTGAGAAAACTGCTGAGTAAGAAGAACGAAAACCAAGTTCATAAATCTTATCTTACAAACAACTAATCATGTCTGTACACAAGATGAAATTCCACGACCCCACAACACCATCATATTCACAAAACACCAACACAAAACAAAATCCTTCACACGTATCAAACCAATAAAATTTCCTATTTCTCAAATAAGGGAGAATTTGATATTATGGCATGAAAATGGAACATTATTTCGGCCCATACAGAATATCCAATTCTGGGAAGTTTACAAAATAGGATGGTCCCAATGTATCAATCAATAGATACATAGGTCAAATCAATGTTTGCACCAAGGACTGCAGAAGAGATCCTAGCCAGAGAAAGAGAAAGAAAAGCTAGGACCACTTTGCTTATGGCTTTACCAGAAGATCATCTTGCTAAATTTCATAAGATAACTGATGCAAAAGAGATGTGGGATGCCAACAATTCCTATTTGGTGAATGACGAATCTCACAGGAAGATGCAGCATGTATTATTCTAAAGCAACAGTTTGAAGGTTTCTCTGTATCAAACTCAGAAAGACTGCATAAAGGGTATCACAGGTTCCAAAGTATTCTGAGTCAATTAGAGATTCATGGGGCAGGTGTATCCACTGAGGATGCAAATCAGAAATTCCTTAGATCTCTACCTTCTGCCTGGTCTCAAGTTTCCTTATCTAAGAACCAGCCAGGAATGTGGACAGTCTCAGCTTTGTATGATCTGTTAAAAATCTAAGAGTCTTTAAGAATGATGTAAAATGCTTTACTGCATCATCTTCTAGCACGCAAAATGTGGCATTTGTCTCTGAGAACACCAGCAGTACTAATGATGTTAGTACCGCTTATAGTGTTTCTAATACTTCTGGTCAAAACTCATAGTATGAACAAACTTCATTATACTCCTTACTTGCAAATCAATCCAGTTGCCCTCAATTGGATCATGAGGACTTGGAACAGCTTGATGAATTTGACTTAGAAGAAATGGACTTGAAATGGCAGGTGGCCATGATTTCAATGAGAATGAAAAAGTTCTACAAAAAGACTGGTAGAAAGCTACAATTTGATACCAAGGAATCGGTTGGTTTTGATAAAACTAAAGTCGAGTGCTATAATTGTCACAAGACATGGCATTTTGCTAGAGAGTGTAGAACTAAGGGAAATCAAGATAATAGGAGGAGAGATACTTGGAACTCTAGGAATAAGGATGGAAGAAGATCTGGTAAACAAGTGGACTTTAAAGCATTGGTAACTATTGATGGAGAAGGAGTAGATTAGACCAGTCACTCAGAAGAAGATTATGCTTTGATGGCTTGCTATACAGCTCAGGCTATTAGACTCAGAGGTAACTTCCTTGTTTCAAATGAGTGTGTAAGAGTCTTATGTAAAACTTAAAAAACCTATATGTGCACAGAAGGAGAAACAACTTAGTGATGCAAGCATAGAAATAAAAGCATATACTCAAGGTTTAAAGAAAGTTGAAGCACAATTAGTTGCTCATCAACAAGGTCAACTTTGGTATGAGGAAAAGATTATAAGTTTATGAAATAGACTTAGATGAATAAAAAGATGTACCTAAACATACCATAAGAAACTATTGGCAGAAGCTCAAAAAGAAAAAGAAGATTTAAAAGCTAAAGTAGGAAAAATGGCACACTCTTCTAAAATATTGGTAAACTGCTAAATACCCAAATGAGTGCTAATGATAAATTTAGGCTTGGGTATGGGGATCACAGATATGATGGCATTTTTGAGATTATGAAAATGAAGTTTTACAAAGTGTATTTTATGGAATAGGAAAGTGAGTTGGAAAAAATAAAACCTATTGGTATGATAGTGTTTGATTACAACAGGGGAATGCATGCTTGTACCCAACCATGATAGGAAATTGACATGCCATCTGGACCGATGTAGAAAAATAGATTATCTTAATATACATAGGTCCAAAATCAGTTCAACTAGTGAATCTGAACCCAAAAACAGTGACTTTGATACTATGTGAATCGATTGTTAGTATTGAAAACACATGAATCTTTGCCTGATCCAACTGTAAATGAAACCCAAAGTAGTAAATCAACTAAGGTTTGGTCTGATGCTCCTTTAATATGGAGTTTATGAACTCAGATAGTAAGGATGAACAGTGTCTCAACCTACAACGAACTAGGAACAACCTAGTTTTGCTAGTACTAATAAGCAAGTAAAAACTCCTAGGGAAACTGTTAAGAATCAATTCACACATAGTAAAAAATCCTACAGTTGACAGAAAGGGGGTTGGGATATGGGTTTACTGCAAGAGCATGTTTTGTATGTGGAAGTCTTAGTCATCTAATTAGAGATTGTGATTTTCATGAAAAGAGGATGGCTAAACAAGCTGAGTTAAACAATAGCATGAGGAAAAAGTCTAGTCAAAGGGAGATTAGGCCAATTTGGAACAATGTGCAAAGAGTGAATCATAAAAACCAATTTGTTCCTTACAGGCAGTACTAACTAGAACTGGAAAATTCCAGTTAATATGATAGAGTAGCTTGGTAATAGTACTACAAATGTTAGTTACTGCTAGGCATTGTTTTTAATGACAGACAGTAACAACTAATTGCTGATTACTGGAAAGTTAATATTGTTTAGCCTATTGTGAATAGAGTATAGGAACAGCCAAAGGTTTTTTTATAAAACTCTTTTACCATTTTCCAAGGTTCCTTTCTATTAAACACAAAACGCAATTAGAACAAATTTTTCATATCAAAAGGTTAATACTGCTGAGGTAAATGCAGTTAGTGCTGTTGGGGGAAAAAGGAAACTGATGTTAAGCCCTCAGCAGGTTGTAATTGGAGAAAAAAAGGACATTACTGGCAACATATCTCCAAATACAATAGTGGATCAAGTCTTAGAAATAGTTTAACTTTCAAAGATCCACTAGGCAGACTCAAGCCTAAACAGGCTTGGATCCCTAAGAGAATCTAATACCTTTTATTTGATGTGCAGGATTATCCACACAGAGCTTTAAAGCACAAAGGGATTATTGATAGTGGATGTTCCAGGCACATGACTGGAAATAAGGCCTACCTTGCTGCAATATCAAGACTTTTATTGTGGACTGTTGCTTTTGGAGGAAGTTAAAGGGTACCATAACTAGTAAAGGTAAAATAATAAACTGGATAGTTAGATTTTGTGGACGTGTCGCTTGTGAAAGAACTTCAGCATTTCAATCTCTTTCTGTGTCACAAAATATGTGACAAGGAGAACAAAGTTTTTTCACTGACTCTGCTGTCTTGTTAGATGTCTCCTGAATTTAAGTTACTGATGAAAATCAAGTAGTACTTAGAATCTTAGACAAAACAATAAGTTACAGTTTCAATTTAGAGAACATTGTTCCTTCAGGAGGTTTAGCTTGTTTAATTCGCAAAGGAACAATTAATGAATCTAACAGATGGCATAGGAGGTTGGGTATTGTTACTTTAAAAAACTTAAACAATCTTGTAAAGGGAACCTTGTAAGAGGTTTACCTTAAAGATTTTCAAAATGACCACAACTTGTGTTGCTTGTCAGAATGGAATGCAACACAAGGCTCCTGTAAGGGCCATTCTGTCGTAGCTTATAGGTCATCTCCTTAAGCTTCTTCATATGGATTTGTATTGGACCTACTCTATTAGAGCTTTAACCATAAGACTTCTTGCTGGTTTTCACTGATGATTGTTAGCAGGTTTAGTTGGGATCACTGTGTTCTTCTTAGAACCTGACATGTTGAAACTAGTGGAATCCATAAGCGAACTTTATAAACAAATAGAGAACCATTAAATCAAAGTTTAAAACAATTAGATAGTGATAATGGTACAGGAATTTAAGTACAGGGATTTTATTGAATTCTATGGGTCAAAAGGGATCAAAAGGGAATTACAGTAATGCCCAGAACTCATAACAATAGGTTGCTGAAAGAAGGAATTGGACCTTATTGAGGCTGCTTGGACTTGCTAGCAGATTTCATTTTTACCTAACATTTTTGGGATGCTGAAGCAGTGAGTACGGCTTGTTATGTTCTTAATAGGGATTAGTAACCAAGCTCTATAATAAAGGACAACCTTATGAACTTGTAACTGGTAAAATACCAATCATAAGTACAAAAGGACCTTTTTGTGGTGCCATTGGTGACCATCTTGAATACCATTGACCAACTAGGCAAGTTTGATGGGAAATATCAGATGAAGGGTTTCTAGTTGGGTGGTATTCTTACAATGCATGGCTTTTAGGGTATACAATTTAGAAACCAAGAGAGTTGAGGAAAACCTGCACATAACCTTTTTAGAAAATAAACCAAATGTTACAGGAAAAGGACCAACTTGGCTGTTTGATCTTGATTATTTAACTGATTCAATGAATTATCAACCTGTGAGATCAGAGAATCAAGCTAACAAACATGCAGATCCACAAGAAACTAATCAAAATGCAGGTACAAAAGATAATATTGAACGCAGATTGATCTGGGAAAGAAGATGAATCTGCTCAGAACTACTTTGTACTGGCTTATATTGTCTCTTATCCTCAACGTCATGGAGATCAACAGAAAAGGATGCAGGTGAAGCACCTACCAAACATCCTGATTTAAAGACAGATGAGAACCCAGCAGATAAGGAGGATCAAGTCTTTTTGGATGAACTTGAAAGACTTAAGAGGCAAGAAAATGATGCTAATGATGCAGCTGAAGCTCTTAGGAAGGAGTTTGCCCAAGAAACTGAGGAGTATACTTTTTCTAAGAGAGTGCTAGCAACGAGCAGTACTAATCATAGTTAATATGCTAGCACACCAGTTAGTAACTTAAAAGTCCTTATGATGGAACTATCCTTCTTGATTCCAACCAATCCTGACCAAGATGACTCAGAAATACCTGCACTTGAGGACATTTATAAAATCCTACTGATGGTATTTTTACAAATTCATCTTATGATGATGAGGGTGCAGTGGCTGACTTTACAAATTTAGAACCTGTTGTGAATGTCAGTCCTATTCCCACATCAAGGATTAACTCTTATCATCCTGCAACTTTAATCTTGGAGATCCAAAATCAACAGTTAAACAAGAAGTAAAGTGTACAAAAAGTTCAAGAGCCATGCTTTTGTGAGTTATATTCAAAAGCATAGGTGAATGAAAATCTAAAGAGGAACTTCAGCATTGTTTATTTTACTTGTTTCCTGTCTCAAAAATGAACCAAGAAAATCTTCTGAAGCACTGAAGATGAAGTTGGTTGATGCTATGCAAGAAGAATTGCTGCAGTTCAAGATTCAGAAAGTTTGGATTTATTTGTAGGTTTGCCTTATGGAAGAAAGGTAAATTGGAACAAATGGTTTTATAGGAAATAAGAAGGTTGAGTGAGGAGTTGTGTCGGAAATAAAGCAATGGTTTGTTGCTCTAGGAAATAGGAAAGAGGAAGGGATAGATTATGATGAGGTTTTTGCTCTGTAGCTAGGATTGAAGCATTAGAATCTTTTTAGCCTTGCCTCTATACCCCAATTTGTGGGGGGCTTTCAATTAGTCTATCAAATGGATGTGAAATTGTGCCTTTCTTTATGGCCAATTGATGAGGAGACTATGTGTCTCAACCACAAGGGTTTATAGTTCTAAATATCCTCAGAGGTCTATAAAGTATAAAAAGCTCTCTAGGTTACACCAAACTTCAAAGCCTGGGTAGGCTACTTTATCATTACTTTCTTGTGAAAGAACTTGATACAGATGAAGGAACCATTGACAAGACTCTCTTCATCAAGAAGGACAAGAATGATATCATGTTGGTACAGGTTTATGTGGATGATATTATTTTTGGTTCTACAAAGAGGTCTTGGTGTGATGAATTTGAGGCATTGATGAAGAGTAGATTTCAGATGAGTTCTATGGGAGAGCTCACCTTCTTTCTTGGATTACAAGTCAAACAGAAAGAAGATGGTATTTTCATAAGTCAGGATAAGTATGTTGCAGAGATCCTGAAGAAGTTTGATTTTGCTAGTGTGAAGACTGCCAGTACTCCAATTGAGACCCAGAAGCCTTTGACCAAGGATGAAGAAGCTGCTGATGTGGATGTACATCTTTATAGATCCATGATTGGCTCTTTAATGTACTTGACTGCTTCTAGGCCTGATATTATGTTTGCAGTCTGTGCTTGTTCTAGGTTTCAGGTAACTCCAAAGACCTCCCATCTTAATGCTGTGAAGAGAATCTTTAGGTACCTCAAGGGCAAACCCAAACTGGGCCTTTGGTATCCTAGGGTGTCATCATTTGACCTGGAAGCCTACTCAGATAGTGACTATGCTGGAGCAAATCTTGACAGGAAATCCACAACAGGAGGTTGTCAATTTCTTGGCAGGAGACTTATTTCATGGCAATGCAAGAAGCAGACAATTGTGGCTACTTCTACTACAGAGGCAGAATATGTTGCTGCTGCCAACTGCTGTGGGCAAGTATTATGGATTCAAAATCAAATGTTAGACTATGGGTTCAATTTTATGAACACAAAGATCTACATTGATAATGAGAGCACAATATGCATTGTAAAGAATCCAGTATTTCACTCCAAAACAAAGCATATTGAGATTAGGCACCACTTCATTAGGGATGCTTATGAGAAGAAGCTTATCCAGGTGCTGAAGATTCACACTGATGACAATGTGGCTGATCTTTTAACTAAAGCTTTTGATGTTAGCAGGTTTAATTTCTTAATTGTTAACATTGGAATGATCAATCTATAGCTGCATTAGTTCAGGGGAGGCAAGATGGTATAGTTTGAAGTTTTATAGTTTGTAGATGAATTTTTAGTTAGAAGATGGGTTGTGGATGACATGATGACTTTTGAGGTTCATATGTTGCATGTTTATTGAAGACAGAGTTAATATTGTTGGTATAACTCATTTGTACTACTAAGCTTAGTTACTACTGCTGAAGGTAGTTGGTACTGCTGGTACAAAAGTTCATACTGCTAGGTTCAGTTAATACTGCTAAGTACATATGGATTGGAATTGTCCATAGATGCTTAATTTGAAAAGAGGAAATTGCTGGGATGATGGATGTTCTTTAAGTGTTGGTTTTTAACACCACACAACAAATGGTTATCAGTTCACCAATGTCTAACAGACATCAAGAATTGGCTAGTCTAGAGAAAACGGCTTCTGGTAAAGACTTTTCAAATCCTTTGATAGTTGATAGTTTACTCAAAACTATATGGTTATCAATGCATCATGTTATTGCAATGAAGCATTGGCTATTCTAGGGCAAACGTCAACTGGTAAAGAATCCTCAAATCTGTTGATGGCTGATAGTTTGCCAAAAACTATACAGTCTAATGATCCACCTCTCTTAAGAGGTTACACACTTGGAAGTGAGGAGGACAATTTGAAACTAATGGAATTGATGGCATATTGTACAAACTTGTGTGAATTAGTGAGCAAAAAGAATAGAGAGATTAAGTGAGCTAAAAATAGAAAGAGAGGATGTGAGAGTCAAGATTTGATGCTGGATATGCTGTTTGGACGACACTGGAGCTAGTACTGGTATCTCAAAGTTAGTACTGCTAGGCTTTCCTTAGTACTGCTGGGCATTACTTCGTACTGCTAGCTATATGTTAGTACTGCTAGGTTTAAAGTTAGTACTGTTAGGCTAAATTAGTACTGTTAGATGACCGTTCATACTTTTTGAGGCATAACAAAATTTCCTACTCTAAAAGAGCCGTTGAGATATTTTCGCCAACAATCCAGCTTATAAGGTTTGACTAATTGAAGAATTCTTGATCTTTCCATAAATATTCATTAGATTTCTTCAAGATAAGTACCAATCCTTTCAGTCAGTCCACTTACAAAACTACTAAACTCTCTCTTATCTCAATTCACTTTACCAAATACACATACTTTCATCCACAATCATATCCCAGTACTTTAAGTACCTTTCTATTCATAACATGGCACGTTTTGACTTTTGCGATAAACATAACATAGTTGCATACTTGGAAAAGTCAGCA
>BQNB010210765.1:0-10246 GCA_026074375.1 Tanacetum coccineum
GAAATTGATACAACCTAGCCTCTTTGATGTGTAGAACAAGTAGAGAACAAGATTAACCAACAAATAAGCCAAAAAAAATTTGAGCCGTGGGGTTTTTTGTCACAATATAAGCCACGAATTTGAGCTTGTTTTACCACACGAATCAACCACGAATCCACACGTAGCTCTGATGCCAATTGTAGGATCCCGTAATCACTTCATAACATATAACATACACGAATCAAACTAGAAAGGAGAAAGAGAGTGAGTTGTTTAGAGAGAGAAAGAGGAGAGAGAAATGAGAGAGAAAAGAGAAAAGATAT
This sequence comes from Tanacetum coccineum, assembly GCA_026074375.1. Taxonomy (NCBI): domain Eukaryota; kingdom Viridiplantae; phylum Streptophyta; class Magnoliopsida; order Asterales; family Asteraceae; genus Tanacetum; species Tanacetum coccineum. The sequence continues at coordinate 303 of BQNB010210765.1, forward strand.
TATTTTAGAAAATGAACAACTAGCTTTTTCTAAATAAGAAAAAGCTTATATACCCCGTCACGTTAAAGGTACGCGCGGGATATTTAACTAGGACCCGGGCTCGAGTTTTGCTTGGGATTAAACCCGAAACATATACAATATTAGATTCACTATCGAGCCCGATTCCCGATAATATCCTATTACAACGTTAACTAATTAAAGACCGAAGCTCCATCGTAGAGTGACCGAACTTCCTTGTTCGACTCAATAAATTGAGGCTAACAGGGAGGCACCCCATGCCTATCTTTTAATTTATGTTTTGCCTTATTTTATATCAATTTTTGCATATTAGTTGGTTTGTATGTTCCTAACTTGGTTTTGCAGGTTTTAACAGAAATAGAGCAAAATTCATGATCATCTCAATCATATGGTAAATTGTTTTTGATGCAGCAATTACGGCGTAACCAACTTAGTTACGTCGTAAACAAGACCATTATGACGTAATCCCTTACAAGGTTACGCCATAACATGCTTAATGAAATTTTCTAAAAAAGTATCATATGATTACGGCGTAACCATGAAGGTTATGCCGTAACCTCTTATTAAAAATCATAATAATCAAGTTTGAAACATTTCTAAACCGTGTATATTGGTAAATGAACTTTGTGGGTACGTTCTTTGGAAACCCTCACGAGAACTTCACTCGTCCACTTAGGCCACTGAGTGGTTTAAAAGGCTTGTTGCATACGCTAAATGCAACCGTGATTCCTACGAAAGTGAGTTAGTATTATATTTCTTGTATTATTTTGTACATTTTGGTATTTTTCTTTTTGCCGGATTTATGCTTTTCTTGTAGCTATACAGGTTGATGCACATGAAGTTGATACTTGGCTACAGGGACGCATGTGAAATCCTGGTTAGTTTGATACCATGTTGATGATGATGGGATGATTGCTCAAGGAAGCAGACTTGGAGCATGGCTTAGAGCATGCTGTCTCTTCATCATACCGAGCAATTCCAAAGAAGTTTCTTGTCTTAATTCTACTCTTTCCTTTTTATTTCATTTCATTAATGTACAATATGGACATTGTATAAATCAAGTGGGGGATGGGAGTAGAATTAATACTTGACGTATGTTTTGCCTTCGATTTTTGTAACAACCCGAGTTTTACGACGCGTATGACGATCGCGAATTCGACGTCACAATTATTATTTTAAAAGTTCATGAGAACGAACGTCAACATTTAAAATTTTATTTGTCGAAAATAATTATTTTCGTATTTTATTACGAAGGGAATTTAATTTTTTTTTTATTTTTGTCGTTTCGCGAGTCAACGTTTAACCGCGCGACCGTTAAGCGTTTTGGGCATCAAATATATTACGACGCGCCCCAACTTATTTTATTTTGCGAGATTTATATTTTTGACGGACTTCGTCATTTTGTTCCTTGTCATGAGGCGGACTCGCGTTTTAAAGTGTACACATTTTATTAAATGTTTTAAAGTAAATTAGTGGGACGGAATAAAAATATTTACTAACGTTGTGTGACCCGAGCTTGTTAGCCGATTTTAAAATAAAAGAAACGCTTTTGTATTAGTTTTCCAAGACTTAAAAGATAGAGGGACCAAAAGTGCCAAAGTGTTAAAGTTGTTTTCTATATAAAGGCACCATACTTACACTTATAAAATCTTTTACCAAAAATCCATCTCTTTGTCCTCTCCTTCTTGTTCGACCGGCCATAACACCACCACCACCATTTTCGGTTGATTTCCGACATGCAATTAAATTTATTTACATATTATTGATCCTTGTATCAAGGCTTACAAATCCCACTAATAAAATCCTACATGCATTATGTTTTGAAGAAGTTAGATTTTTTGTTGGTTCTTGAAGATTTTGAGTATAAAGGGGTGTTTAAAATTGCTAGATTAGTGATATTAGCAAGAGGTTTGATTGAAAAAGTGTCGGTTAGGTTGTTTGGGGTCTCGTCCGAGCTCAACCAAGCCGAGGGGAAGCCGAAAACATTTTTATGTTGGTTGTAAGTATTTTATTTACATTATCGTGACGTTATTATTATTTTCGTATTGTGTTTCGATTGTTGCATGTGATGAAATCCAATGGATCTTGCGTCGTCTAGTTAGATTTTGTTATTGGTTGATTGAGCAAGTTGAATATTGTTTATAGACCATTTCAGATGTGTCGTAAACGAATTTTTAGGCCAAAAATGATTTTGGCGCGTTTTGTAACGTGTAACTTCTGAGCAGAAACTTTGGCGTGAAAAAAGAGGGTCGAGATTTTGTAAAATCTGATTTTGGTTTGGAAAATATGGTAGATCTTATTTTTATGAACATTTCGGTAATTCGAACGCCCCGTAACTCCTAATAACGAAGAAGTTATGGCGAAAACAAGATTTGAAAGTTTAGAAAATTCCAAACAGCTATTGTAAATTATTTAGAAGCTGGCATATTCAAAAACGTCCGTTTTGAGCACTTTCAAGTCCGTTTCGGCCTTCCGGCGAAACACGAAAGTAGCTCGGAATGACGTTTTACTTTACCGCGAGGCTTGCTAGTTTTAAATTCGAGTAATAACTGGTCAAAACTCAAAGTCAAATTCTGCACTTTTATTAAAAATGTCACAAGTTCATGCAAAAACTTGCAGTGGCATTTTGGTCATTTTCCGTCGAGTTTCAGGTCTCGGGTAAAAGTAAAAAGTTTTCCGGAATGTTGTTTTGCATAAATCTTTTTTGATTCCGAGTCGTGTAAATGTGTTATAACGGGTCGTTTTGAGCGGGTCAGATCTAGCAATATAAATATACATAAAGTCAAAGTGAAGTAAAGTCCAACTTTGACTTTTGAAAGTCAACGGGTTGATACAAGACTTGTTGGGTGTTTATAAAATAATAAACGCTATTATTTTTACGAGAATAACAATTTAGACTTAACGACTTTCATAAATGAATATAATTCTAGAAATAGTAACTTTTCATAAACGTACGAGACATAATCCCGATATGGGTAATTAATAACCAATTTGAACGTAGAAAGTTCGACGAGATAAATAAATATTTTTATTAATATAATTAGATGACGGGACTTACTAAAAATTGTAACTTTCCAAAAAATAGCAACTTTCTAAAAATAGATAGTTTCTGAAAATAGAAGGTTTTTGATTGAGTGACGTATAATATAAACGAAAGAATGATCGTAACTCAATTATGTGGAGTTTAGGATCTAGGACGCGCAAGTGGATTTCTCATCACATGTGTATGTATATTTACACAATTTCAATAGTTGCGATGTACGCACTATTCGATTGTACTTTACAGTATAATAATTGAGCGACATAAATTATAGATAGCAGTTGAGTTCGTTGTTGAGACATCTTTGGATTGTTTCGGTTATTTTGATCTTCGGCTTAGATCAAGGTGAGTTCATAGTCTCGCTTTTGAACTATTTTAAGTGTTTTTAACCCGCGAGGGGGATACTTGCTGTTTTATGAAAATGAGAACGCAATATGTTTTGATACGTGATATGATTCCATTACTATTGAGCATATGCCTTTTGCCGTGTAACCGTTAATTACCAAGGAGGTAAACGTTGAATGCATTAAATAGATCTATTGTGTTTGACAACCCTGATCGGGGTTTGAATCCGTTGGTGAACTCCCTTTAACGGACATTTTGTATTTAGACTAGGGGTAGTGGCATACTTCCCGGCCAATATTTTATCGCTAAATGATAAATGTGTTAAGGTTCGGTACACGGGCTCATGTTAGTTGGAAATTATTACTTTTATAACTTGCCTTGCAAGCAATATTATATGCTTTATTGAACCAAGTATGCGTTCTAACTGTTAAATGTAAACTCTATGAATTCACTCAATGTTTTGTTGACATTTTTAAGCATGTATCTCAGGTATTGGTGCTATTGATGGCTTGGATGGAACGGAACACGGATATCATGAACTGTGTCTCGGTGAAATATTTTGTTTATTCAAATAAAAGAATGCTTTGGAAAAGTAGTCGTATCATAACTTTTGAAATGAAGCTTTTAAGTTAATTTGAGACCTTGTAACTCTGAAATTCTTCATAAAAAAAATTTGTTTTATAAACATATCTTTGAACGTTTACTGGGACTCGTGTGCATGTATTATGAAGTAGCACCTCAAATGTTGTATACCGCTGTGTATCGTATTTTAGGGGTGTTACAGAGTGGTACCAGAGCACGAGTTGTAGCGAACTAAGTCGTATTACAAAAACTTGGACTACAACTGTTTTTGGAAAATTTCTTGAGTCTTTCACCGTTATCCGATATCCGCGCGCATGTTGTTCCCGATCCTTAGATGCCTTATGTGATGCTTTGATTGCATATTATGTGCATGACATAGAGGGATCCACTGTGTAAATAGTAATGATTACTACGTATATATATATATATATAATATAAGTATATATATATATATATATTATAAAAATATATATATATATATTATAAGACGGCATCCCCTTATGGATACGACTATATAATTGGGTGGTTTTTGAATATTCGCGACTTGCGAAAGTTAATTTTTATGAGCATTTTGATGGCGATAAGATAAAATCATTTTGGTATTTAATATTTATATAATATATATATATATAGTATAGTAGTTATATATATATGAATTAATATGATGACAGCCATCGCTAATATCGTTGTTATATGATTATCTCCGAGGCTTTTCCGCGACTTTACTTTGCTACCTTTTGATGTCGGGACTCGACTTAGTTTTCGATCCCATTTGTAAATTTTACTAATTGGTTTTGAATTTGAACGCTCTTATTGATTTTGAATCGCATATGTTGTTTCGTAATCAATCATTTTAAGATTTTCTGGTTGATAGGAGTGTGACTTTTATATGTCATCCCATAACCCTTCGTTGTTTTGGAAAACGGCTATTAGCTTATTCCCGCGTGATGTGTCGACTGGAAATATCTATCTTTGGAGCTTTTGAATAAAGTTGGTGTGTTTGCATTTTGATTCTTTTGTATCGACCTCTACTTAGAAAGTCTTGAAATGTTTGGGTCTGGAAACCCGTGAGTTGATGTGTTCAAAAGAATGCTAAGTCATTGGGTATGGCTTTGTATTGGAGTTTGGAGGAATTTAAATAGTGTTGGTTGGACTTTGACATAAATTTTTATGGTAGTTGTAACCAGCAGGTTGTGGGGTTAATTGCAAAATATTTTGGGGATTAGATACCTGGGAGTTTTGATAGAAACATGGGTCTAAGTCTTATGTACATGTGACTAATTAGATAGGGTCGTATCTCCTCCGGATGAGTGAGATATCGTCGTTTTACTAAAACTAGTCAAATCTGGAACACTTTTGGGAAAAGGAGTATAACTCCATATTTTTATATTAACTTTTCAAAATAGAATTATGATACCTGTAGAATACTCTTAGGGCTATCACCTCCAATTGGTCTCACGTAAATGGCCTCAATAAACTTTAAACTACGCTCATTTTTGTAAACTATAAAATTTGTCACAATTTCTTAGGAGACTGCTTGGGAGCAGCAGCTTGTTGGGTATGTTTCAAAATGTTTTTGGTCTATGAAGACCTGGTAAATTGGACTAAGATGTATAGAAACATCTTAGGTATATGTAGGAATTAGGATGGAGTCATATCAATGCCCGAAGAATGAGTTATCGCCAAAATGGCAAAACTAGTCAAAAATTGAGACCATAATTTGAATGTGTAATAAGTCTAAAAATTTACATAGCAACATCTAAATATGTAAAACTGTAAGTTTTAGATATTGAACAAACTTAGATATGAGCGGTCATTTCAGCCTTTTCGGACACACGATTTAGGAGATACACTCAATTTAGTGGAGCGATAAAATTCTGGAAAATTGGCAGCTTTGATAAATAGGGGCAAAATGATAATTTCACCTTGATTCTAAAACTTTATGGGCAGTGGGCCCTACGTTTCTGGAAAATAGATTTGAAATTCTTTCCGTAGGCGAAAATCTCATACCTTTATCATCCACGAATTAGTAATTAAGAAGGTTTCAAGAAGCTAAAGGCTTATTGGTCTGAGGTCATTATTCCTCAAAGTTTTATCTTATCACCGGTGTAGTGATTGTGCATTCTTTAGCCAATGTTTGGGTTTAGAACTCTAGGAGAGTTAATGTATATGTTGTCCACTTAAGTGGTGCTTGGAGGTCGTAGTTACCCCAAATACAGTTGGCCAATTGGAGGTCGTATTGTTTTTTATACTTGCCGAGACCCGTTGACCAAACTATATTAAACGATGTTTCGTAGATTGATGATTTCAAAGCTGTGGATCGCAACAATGAATTTGTGTGTTGAACAAATGTCGTTGCGCGAATTGTACTGATTTTGTTGTATAAATTTTTTGTGTAAACAATGGAAAATGTGTTTTCAAAATTTCATAAAACTAACCTTGTGGTGTCGAATAAATCTTCTTAAAAAGATTAATATATATATATATATAATATATAAAATAAATATATAAAAATATAAATATAATATATATATATAATATATTATATAATATAATATATATCATATATATATAGGCACCGGTTCTAATTGAGAAGGTTTGTATTTTTGAGAAGATTGAAAAATCTTCATTTGAGCAAATTTGATTCATATTTTTTTGATTTGATTCCACAAGTAAGACATCAATTTAATAGTAAATCAAATCTAAAATCACAAATTTGATCACAACATCAATGCTAAAATCGAGTATGGTCATGATCCTTTAAATTCTGTATAGATAGATTCAATAGTGTACTTATATCGCAAAATCCGAGAGATTTATTAACATTGATTCGAATTTTTAACACATTTTGATCGTAGAATCACATTAAAATGAGTTTTAACCGTTGAAAAACTTGAAACAAAGTTAATAAATCTATCATTTTTGAAAACCTTCTCAAATCTTCTCACAATAAAAACCTACTCAATCGACTGGATTACTCTCTCTCTCTCTCTCTCGTCTCTCTATATACTAATATAATAATATATATATATATATATATATATATATATATATATATATATATATATCCTTTTAAATAAAAAGAATGGAAGATGGAATGATGCTATCTTCTTTTCTTCTTTTGAAACAATCGTATTTTTATTTTTATTTTAAAAAAAATTACCGAGGAAATAACTTACGCGTGTAGTGTATGAAAAAGGAACGTTTTGACGAGGATGGACATGATGTTGTTTGGTCCTCAATTGTGCATAACCTGATCAACTATGCATAATTTAGGAAGAACCAAGATATGTCAGGTAAATCGTCGCCCTTAAAATGCTTGATATTAGGGATAAATGTTTGGGTCAAGCTTTCGGAAGGAGAAAATATTTTTACCCCTGCTACGGATTTTTGTGCAAGTAACCCTACTCCTATTGACTGCATGGAGAGAGTCTCATGCGAGTCGTTGTGACCGATTCATCATGAAAGGAAAATACCAACGGTATTGTTCGGAATTAGTGTGTCTAGAAAGGACTGAAGTCTAATTCGTGGTAATATAGATCGACGGTTTCTATGGAAACATGTGTCGAGACCAAGTATGGTAGGTGTGCTGGTGAGCACTTGTAAATATTAACCATCGAGGGCGTGAACCGGATGATGGTTGTCGCAAGACTTGGTGTGAGGTCGGATAGAACATCCGCATGCCGCATAACGACAAAAATCTCCAAGGACTAGTAACAGTATAGGGTGCCATCGTGCATGGACACGTAGAAATACCCAAAAGTCATGGAAAATGGTAAGGTGGTTAGATGAGGAGATACTAAGAAACCGGATACCAACACTGAAAAAGGATCTTCTTGGAGTCGCAAAGTTTCCGAGGTGGGTGGAAGCCAAGGTGGATAGTTTCAAGGTCGAAACTGAGAAATGGAGAAGACTTCTCCTACGTTAAAAGAGTGTTGCCATTGATGTAGCAACTGATGGCCATGAAGAAGATTTCTTTCCCCGAAATGAAAAGTAGTGGTAGTATAGTTGTAAATACGTGGAAATAAAAACAAAATCGACGTGGAAATAAAAACAAAATCGACGTGGAAATAAAAACAAAATCGACGTGGATAATATGATGGAGAAGTGTTTCATATTGAACCAAAATTTGAAAGTAGCTTAGTAATATCGGTAATAAAAAAGTAGGTTGTTCAAAACGGGTTAAAATGAAAAGTAGCTTGGTATTCTATAGCATTTACCCTTGTAAATATGCCCGGAATCGTCAAGGATTAGAATAAGGCACTAAGCGACCCCTGACGTAAAGTTAGGTGTAGTGATCCTTACTCCTTAACGTAACGACTTAAAGTGCGTATATAAGGGCGAACAGATTAGAGATTCCAACCGAATGGCGACATCCGTTTTCATCCTGGAGAAACAATCGAAGCAGCTAACGCCTCAATCGAGCGGTATTAAATTAGGAATGTGCGTGATTGTCTCAACTTAATTAGTTGAGTCTTCTAAGAATTGGTGTGATGTGTTAGGACCGAGCCAATTGTGCTAGTCGCCATGTGGAAACGTTGAAGTTTTGATTTTAGCCGAACGAGCAATGAGTCCATGATGCTCAATTGTTTTCTTGATTGTTTTCGATTTGTCTTTCGACAATATGTGTTTTCTAGCGGGATTATCGCCGCTGAATTATGTGCTTTATGTGCTATGTGCTTTTGGATGATAGTAAGCGTTTAGGTCGCTTTGTGTTGCCCGTGATGTGGCTTAAGACGTGAGTGAATGGGTATACTTACCCGGATGTAGATGAAGGTTGGTTTGAGAGATGCGCAAAACTGATAGTCTCTTGTTGATTTAGGGCTTGTTGACCCACAAGCATGACTATAGTTGGCTAAGACCTAGTCGTGATTAAGTCGAGATCATTTCCAAGAAGCTTGGCCGTCTGGCAAGCCCGGTATGATGAGTAATTTGATCAGTTGGGTATGAACCCGCGTGACGAACGTAGCCATTACTAAGGCTTCATGGTAAGTAAGCATGGTTGGTTTGCTCGGGCTTCATAATAAGCAAGCATGATTGTTGCTAAGTGTGATAATTAGCAACTGGGATAAAGTGCCTACGTAAAGCTAGGCCGAAATGCGAAGTCATCGTGAAATGATGAATATGTGATTTTGTGCTTATGTGATTTTATGTGTTAGTGCTATAATGCGTTTGATAAGGTCATGTGTACTCCAGAATATTTTTGCAACCGATAGGCATTGTTTAATGAGACCGAGAGGGCGACGTGTGTTTTGATATTGGATATCGATGTATATTTTGGTTTCGAATATTACCGTATGTTTCGGTTTTGATAATGACGGGTATTTTGGTTTTAATTGTTGATGTATTTTTGTTTCGGTTAAGCGATGTGCGCTTTGTTTTGTTGGAATGATCACCAAATTAAGATTTGGGTTGATCTTTTGTTTGAAGTCTATCGTTTAAAAACGATGTGATTTATGTTTTCCCGGATACGTTCCGTGGCGTATTTTGTCTCATGTGTTAAGAGCGATTGTGATTATGTTTTGATTTTGCTGGTATAAATTACCATTTGTTTCGTTGACTTTCCATCCAGAATAGTCAATGCGAGTATTATAACGTGTGATTTTTGCGTTCGAGCATGTGAGTCCGATCAATAATGAGGAAATTGTCTCACTGCAAGTGAAATTAAGATGAGTAAGAAAGGACGAGCACCGAGAAGGTGCTCCCTTAACGTGGATGGAATGTAACAACCCGAGTTTTACGACGTGTATGACGATCGCAAATTTGACGTCACAATTATTATTTTAAAAGTTCATGAGAATGAACGTCGACATTTAAAATTTAATTTGTCGAAAATAATTATTTTCGTATTGTTAGGAATTTTGTAATAGGTAGTTACTACTAGTAGGTATGTAGTTCCTATTGGTAGAGTAAACAGTTCCTGCTGGTAGGTATGTAGTTCCTACTGGTAAGGATAATG
>BQNB010210766.1:0-10246 GCA_026074375.1 Tanacetum coccineum
ACTTGATTTAATATTTTTTTATCGTTTATATAATGATATTATATAAATAGTTTAATTGTTTTATAAAATAATATTTATTAAAGTTAAAAACCTATATAAATTTTATATAAATGATACTACAATATTTTTTAATGTTTTTATAGCCCAAACGGACCCGAAAACACTCATAAACCATATTTTAAAATGTTAACAGCTTTGATATATTTTAATAATAATGCAGAAAATTATTTATAAAAAATTAATTAGTTTTTGTAATTTCTATTTATCCGAAATCTTTAAAAACTCATAACTTACTCATTTTAACTCCGTTTCGCGTGTTCTTTATATGTATGGAATCATGTCGAGATAAACTACTCAAATAAAATATTCACTACTTTTATAAAAATTTGTGTCGAAAAAGTAAACTCAAAACAGTTTATAAAATCATTTTTATAACTTTAAACCTTACGAAAATCGTATCTCCTTCGTTATAATTATGTTTTTAGAGTTCTTTTTATGCACGGTTTTCTATTGAGATGATCTATTATAATAAAACATTTATATATTTTTATCAGATTCAAAACAATATCAGTTTTTATAAAACTAATTTATAAAAACACTTATATATATATATATATCTAATTATCGTAATCTCGTAAAATTCATAACTTCGTCGTTATAGCTTCATTTTTCGAGTTCTTTATATGCTTGGATTCCTTATAAAATGTAATATTATAATAAAATACTTCCATAATTTATAAAATTTTGATTTGTTACAGAATATTTAAAACAGTCCGTATGTATATTTATAATTTATAAACTAGTTTTATAAATTACTACTTGATTAAATTTGTACAAGTCTCCTAAATTAATTAATACCACATGTCTTGCATATTTTAGGTCCTCAAGTTTATATCCCTCATTCTTGTCCAAATAAATATCCTCATAATTATTTATGTATAAACTTTATAATTAAACTTTCAACAATTAATTTATAAACTAAATCTATAAATTATCCAACACTTATATAAAGTATGTTCTTGAATTTTAAACATCATTTCACCATAGATAATTATATATTCAAATCCATGATCATGCTCATTATATTTTATAAACTCATAAAATAACCCTAGATGGTGATTAACAATATAACATGTATATAAAATATGGAAATGAATAATTTGAAAAGATTAGGGTTTATGTAGACCTTAAGAGAGTGTTTGGAGATGATGAACACATAATGAAACCCCAAAATGCAAACCCTAAATTGAAAACCTAATGTAGAAAACCCTAATTTATTTTTGATATAAACCCTTGATTTATCAACACCCAAGCTTCCAAACCACCTTGATATACCTTAGATATTACCCTTGATAACACTAGTATACTTATAACCTTGCTAGAAATCAAGCTACAGAAACCTTAGAAAAATAATTTGAGCCGTGGGTTGGTATAGAAAACAAAAGAGAAAATGAAAGTCTACTTGCATGAAATGGAAAGAGTGTATGAGACTACCTAAGACCTTCCTTTTATAGTCAAGAGTAATGTGAAAACAACCTTAATCAAACCATGAACTAGGAGGTGGTTTAGGGTACATGGTGTAAGGTGTTCTCCTCCTCTTAAGGAGGAGGGAATGACCAAAGATGGGGGGAGGGTACATGTGATGTGCCAATTTCTAGAGAAATGATTTTAAGGTTATACGCTTGTAGGGTTATAACTAGAATGGAGTAATACTAGTGGGGATTTATGATTTTATTTGTGTATGCTTGTATGAAAACCGGCCATAAGGGTTTATAAGGTATAAAATGATATAATTTTTGGGTATTGGATATAATAGTGGGTATTTGTTGAAGTATAGATAGGTATAGATGCTTCCGTGTATATCTAAATGTATTTTTTTGCGAAACGTAAACACTTTACGTAACCAATAAAAATAAAATATAAAAAGTTATAAATTATACTCGTAATAATTATATAACACTTGCTTGACGTAAACTTTTATTTGTTTGATGTCCGTTTACATTGAATGTTGATTTTTAGTTTACGCAATTTAACTGAAAGATGAAAATTAAAAGCAAATGCGTAAAACCCTAAAAATAAATAATGGCAAGAATTGAGTCGTAAAATGACCTGAAATAACAGATTTTTACAGTCTTCCCCCGTTAAAGGATCCTTGTTCGCAAGGCTCAAGATGCAGCACTTGTCGAGGGTGCGATTTTTGTGAAGAGACGCGGATACTTCTTTCGGAATTGATCTTCACGTTCCCATGTGAACTCAGGACCTCTTTTAGAGTTTCATCGAACCTTAACGATCGAAATACGGCTTTGATTTAACCGCTTGACTTCATGATCCATAATCTCCACTGGTTCTTCAACGAAGTGAAGCTTATCGTCAATGTGTATTTCATCCAACGAAATTGCCAACGGCTCATCAGATAAACATTTCTTCAGATTGGATACATGAAACGTGCTATGAACCCTACTTAGTTGTTGAGGAAGTTCGAGTCTGTAAGCCACGGTTCCCACTTTTGCCAATACCTTGAAAGGACCAATATACCTTGGGTTCAGCTTCCCCCGTTTGCCAAAACGGATAACCCCCTTTCCAAGGCGAAACTTTTAACATAACCTTGTCTCCAACTTGAAATTCCGAGCGCTTACGCCTCACATCAGCGTAACTCTTTTGTCGATCACGTACGGCTTGAGTTCTTTGTTTGATTTGAACAATTTTCTTAGTTGTCTCATGAATGATTTCTAGATCGGTAAGCTGAGTATCTTCGTCCTCGGCCTAGCAAACAGGTAAATGACACTTACGACTATAAATCACCTAAAATGGTGCAGCTTTAATGCTCGTATGATAACTATTGTTTGTATGAGAAATCAATTAGCGGTAAGTGTCTATCCCAACCATTTTCAAAGTCTATTACCCAAGCGTGTAACATATCTTCTAGTGTCTGAATGGTTCTTTCGCTTTGTCCATCAGTCTGCGGATGGTAAGCAGTACTCATATCCAAATGAGTACCCAAAGCCTTCTGAAACAACATCCAAAAATTAGACGTAAATCTACCGTCACGGTCACAAATAATTGAGACTGGTATTTCATGTCTCGTGACCACTTCTTTCATGTATAGTCTTGTCAATTTATCCATTGGGTCATTTTCCCTCATCAGAAAAAAGTGTGCAGACTTGGTAAGACGCTCTACAATTACCCAAATGGTATCATAACCACTTGACGTCCTTGGGAGCTTGGTGATGAAATCCATGGTGATATTATCTCATTTCCACTAAGGAATCTCAAGTTGCACCAACAAACCAGATGGCTTTTGGTGTTCAACTTTAACCTTTAGGCATGTCAAACACTTGCTAACATAGGTGGCAATATCGGCTTTCATGTTGGGCCACTAGTATAATTTATTTATGTCTTGGTACATCTTGTCGGAACCCGGATAAACAGAATATTTTAACTTATGGGACTCATGCATAATCAAATTCCTTAGATCACCAAAGCATGGTAACCATCTTCTATTATTCAAACATAGTGTTCCGTCAGCACGCGGTTCCAACTTTTCTTTCTTGGGGTTTTTTGATTCCCTTGAAGTCTCAACTAGCATACCTCCCACATCTTCAGCCTCGAGGTTTTTTGGTTTTCTTGCCTCAGTCTGAGCTTCCAAAATTTGCTTGTGAAGATCCAAACCAATAGTCATAACTAAGGCTCGAACATGTAATGGCTTAATTCGTTTTTCCTGCTTAAAGCGTCAGCCACTACATTTGCTTTCCCAAGGTGATAACGAATTTCATAATCATAATTACTGAGCAGTTTCAACCAACGGCGCTTTATCATGTTCAACTCCTTCTAATTAAGGATATGTTGTAAACTTTTGTGATCAGTGAACACGGTACACTTTGTTCCGTACAGATAGTGCCTCCAAATCTTTAGAGCGAATACTACTGCTCCTAACTCCAAGTCATGAGTCGTGTAATTCTTCTCATGAATTTTCAATTGTCGTGATGCATAAGCAATCACTTTCTCATTTCGCATTAAGACAACACCTAATCCTTTATGCAAAGCATCACAATAAGCAATAAAGTTCTCAGCTCCTTTAGGTAAAGCCAAGATAGGTGCACTACATAGTTTTAGCTTTAATAACTAGAAAGCGGCTTCTTGTTTGCGGTAACATGTGCAAAAAAGACATGGCATCCTTTTAGCAAATACATTTGAGTTTTGGTGCACAAGATGATGTTTAACCGAGACTCATGCCCGTTGTTGCTTCCATCACCACGAACAATTAAGATCTCATTTCCAAAGGGAATACGAATGATCTTCTCATCATAGACGATTACGGCATGATACTTTATTAACCAATCCATCCTAATTATAACGTCAAAACTACCAAGTTCTATGGGCATTAAATCGATGTTGAATGGATGATTTAAGAAGTTTAAAGTGCAACCCCTATGATAGTGTTAACTTCAATTATTTTCTCATCGGCTAGTTCAGTATATCAGAAATGTCGTGCATGAAGAATAAAGACAAAAAAAAAAAAAAAAATTTATTTAATCCATATATGGCTGGCACACCCAATTCGAAAGATCTATAAATATAGCCGGTGCGTTGTCAAACCACATGACATAATCTTGAAATCATAATAGGCCGTACGAGTTCTGAAAAGCGAGTCTCCAGATGTCTTCTTTACGAACTCTTAGACTGATGAAAACCCACCTCAGGTCAATCGTCGAGTAGGAACACTCGACCCTTGAAGTTGATCCGACATAAAATCATCAATCCTTGTATGGCCGGGGGGGGGGGGGGGGGGTTGAGTATAACGGTTTTTTCTTTACCGTAGTTAATTTATCTTGGTAATTCGATGCACATCTTGAATGATCCATCTTTTTCTTTGACAAACAAGACCGAAAGCCTCTCAAAAGGTGAGGGAACTGGGATCTTATAAATCCTTTGCAGAAAGTTCCCTGCAGTTATTTGAAAATTCTTTACATCTTGACGGGGCTAATCGATAAGGCCGTCTGAGTGCTAAAGGTACAACTGTCCAGTTATCAAACGGATTATGAAATTCCACTTGTCGATTGGTGTAATAACCCGCAATCCTACGGAAATACTTTAGAAGAAATCTCGAAGCCAATATGTTACCATTTCTTTCAATCGCTTCTCCCTCCGTCTTGTCTACATCGTATCTTTGTGGTAACATGTGCCAAAAAGACTTGGTATCTTTTTAGCAAATACATTTGAGTTTTGGTGCACGAGATGATGTTTAACCGAGACTCATGCCCGTTGTTGCTTCCGTCACCACAAACAATTAAGATCTCATTTCCAAAGGGAATACGAATGATCTTCTCATCACAGACGATTACGGCATGATACTTTATTAACCAATCCATCCTAATTATAACATCAAAACTACCAAGTTCTATGGGCATTAAATCGATGTTGAATGGATGATTTAAGAAGTTTAAAGTGCAACCCCTATGATAGTGTTAACTTCAATTATTTTCTCATCGGCTAGTTCGACATCATAATCATGGTCTAATGCAGTTAAAACGATATCAATTAGGGAACTAAATGCAGTAGACACAAAACTCCTATTTGCACAAGTATCAAACAAGATAGAAGCATAGCGGTTATTTAGGAGGAACGTACCCGTAACTACATTGGCATCTGGGTTTTTCCTGCATTTCCCACTGCATAAGCCCTTGCTATTGCTCCACCATTCCCAGCTTGATTTCCTCGGTTGTTATTCTTTAACTTAGGGAAATCCTTCTTGTAATGCCTCTGAACCCCACATTCAAAACAAGTGACAACCCTCTGATTCGCCATGGGGGCTCTTTGGTTGTTGGCAGCAGCAGCTGGACTTCTACAGTCACGGGCCAGATGGCCAACCTTCTTGAAGTTATTACACCTGGGAGCACACTATCCATTGTGATGGTAGCTGCATTTGGGGCACAGAGTTTTAGATCCTCTGTACACTTTCTTCTCCCCAGGCCTAACAGTGTAGGCCCTTACCACATTTTGCTTTTGAAAGGCTGCTGTTGATTCTGGTTGCTTCTTGAGTTGTCATCAAGTTTTCTCTTATTTTTAACTTGACGTTCAGAAAAAGTACGGATCTTCTAATCCATCAGTTCAGTGGCAAACTCAATTGCATCTTGCATTGTCTTGGGTTTAGACGCCATCACACTTTCCTGAATCATGTCGGGAAGTCAACCGACATACTTCTCGACCTCATCAGATTCTTCTGGAAACATTCTCAAGCACATCAGTGCCAACTCTTGAAAATGTTAGTTATAGCTCAATACATCAGTACCTTTAACTTTCAGATTCCATAGTTTAATCTCTAGCTCCTTGATCTCGCCTCTCAGGCAGTACTAATCAGTCATCATCTTCTTCAATGTTTTCCATGGCATGCCATATGCAGCATCATGACCAACAGTCTTGATGTGGGAATTCCACTGCGTCAGAGCATTTCCAAGAAGAGTTCAAGTAGCAAACTTGAGCTGGCACGCAACGGTGCAGTTGCTAATATGGAATACAGACTCCATCTTTTCAAACCATCGAGTTAAACCAACAACTCCTTTAGTACCCTTGAAATTAAGGGGCTGACATTTCAAGAAGTTACTATAAGTGCACTCACGAGTAGCTCGCTCTGTCCTTCTGCCACTTCTAGAATCATGGCTATCATCACTAATTCTACTGCCTTGGTTAGCTTCATACTCAGCCAACGCAGTAGCAACTCCTTGGGCTATTAGTGCCTTAATGACGGCATCGGTCATAGGGGTGGTGGTTGGGGCGGTTCTCTTTGGCGGCATTTTCTTCAAAATCACAAGAAAATATAATACATGTTAGATTTCATACAATCATAAACGCGACATGACATATGCACAATAAATAAAATGAGATCACATCACACAGTGAAATATACAACTGAAGTGAAATCAACAATGATATAAATAAATCGACATTCATACATAACAATATCGATAATCATACATGATAGCTATAATTACAACATGATCAGTACATATGAGATACAAAATAAAAATACGGTCGTAAGGCAATGCTAGTTGAGAGTTACCCATAATACTTAACATGCCATACAAGATATCTAAATGATGATAAACGATCCATACAACCTACTAGTTGGGAGTTACCTATAAAACTTAGCAGGCTATACAAGATAGCTAACAAATGATACAATACTAACAGCTACTACCAGCATCAGCTGGTCCATCCTAAGGTCCTGCCTCTGCAGTGCGCACTAGCTCTCTAGCGGTGCGTACTAGCTCTACGAACCTATCATGATCATGTTGGATGTGTCTCGTCAATCTGTCCTCATCGCTAATCCTCTGCCTCTGTAGTAAATTGACATCCCTTTGTAAAGCTCTAATCTGGGCCTCCATGGCCTGGATCTTGCACTCAGAGTGAGACCATGCCTGTCGGGCAATAACAGCCTCACGCTCATAAGAAGAAGCCATCAAGCGAAAGTACCTCCTCTCTCTTATCAATATAGAAACTTGAGCTTTTAGCAAAGCTCGGTTATCCTGTGCATCCTCACAACACACATAAAGCTCTTGAGCATCCTGCCTCTAAGTAGTAGCAAGGTTTGTAACCCTCTCATTGACCTCCCCTATGGCGGTCATCGCTCTACTCTTAGCAGCACGGATACTAGCATCCACAGTATCAATGAGTCCATAATCAACCCTATAGGCTAGAGTATGTCCAGCCTGCCTAGCAGCAGCAGCTGACGAACCCTCCCCAACCTCAAACCTACTAGTGGGAGCAGTGAAACGAGCTCTCTTCTGAAGCGGCATGTCCTCCTTGGTAAGATCATCTCTATGAGTAGTAGGTGGCAATAACAGGGGTAGTGATGGTGTCTTTGATGAATGGTGGGTGGTTGGTGATGCAACTCTCCACTAAATCATAGCAACTCTATAGCCTAAAGGTGCCTCAACATAGGTAGGTACTATATGGTGGAGGGGAGGTTTTGTGATGCAGCTCTTCACTAAATCATAGCAACACTATAGCCCTGGAGGACTCCTCCTCCTCCTCCTCCTCTCCTCCATCGGCAGGATAGTCAGCAGGATCCTCCTCCAGATCGGAGTTAGCAATATAGCCCGATGATAGGGCTGCAGGTGAAGCATCAGCCATAGAGGTTGATCCTCAATAGGTGCCTGCTCTGGCTCCTCAAGACCAGGCACATAGTCTGGTGAAGGTGGGTGCTCAGGACCAGGCACATAGTCTAGAGATGGTGGTGCCTGTCTTGGAGACTGCGGTGCCTCTAGTTCCTCATCAAAAACCCACTGGAATCTCCATAGCTCAGAATCAGTGTAAACAGATGTGTAGGTGACTGTCGATGATGAAGACATGACTGCTGTAACAATAAAATAAACTTATATAAGCATATTATATAAGACCAGTATAGTAATATACATAATATAATATAAGTACGTATATAGATCATGAAAGCATCTAGTATAACCAACTAATGCAACTCAATAGTGTATGTATGTCCCGTGAAAACATTTGTATGATGTAATGTTTGTGAAAACGATTATAGTCCAAGTAAAAACATTTGACCTGGTTCTCTATAACCTTGGCTCTAGATACCAATCTGTAACACCCCCAAATAGGGTCGCAGCAGAATAAGGGTCTGAGAGTGTTACATCATAGATCAATAGCACAAGATATGAGAACGACCTCTATATGTGTCATTTGAAAATGATACATTGGATTTAATAAACTTGTTTGTACATAAGCCCATAGCTTAATTTATTCATCCTTGTAATTGTAAAAGATTTAAATACATAACAAATACTCTAAAATGTAATGCACTTAAATCTTCAGGTAATATGACTCTCAAAATGATGACCACTAATGTCACCTTGATACCGTACTTATTGACCTAGAAAACATGCTTAATAACATCAACAAAAGTAGGTGAATCACAATTTTACGTAATGTTATAAAGTAGGAATGCAAGATTACCAATGTAAGAACATGTAACACATACAATATCTCAAATTAATTATGGAAATGCACTAAGCTCATGACACTGAAGCTACATGTATGTAAGCAACTTAATGCCAATAATGTGCCCGTGTAGATGTTCAACCCGCAACATCCAAAGTCTGACATGGTATACGTTCGTCATTTCGGTACCGCCGAAACTAGTGAGCGCTACTCACCCGAACGGGGATGTCAATCCCAAATAGATCTATTCATAACATTCGCGCTTACAATCCAGTAATTAACAGTTCATGATTCATGGGCATAGTGGGTTATAGCTACTTAGGCAAACTCGTAATTTGTTAAAGTGTACTTGCGTCCAAATGTAAAACAATGCATGTTTCTCACCCTGAGAATTGTAAATCATTGGAATCGTATAAAAATGAAAAAAAGGGGCATGTGTTTTGTAGGTATAGCTATATAAAAAACTCACCTCTAGTGAATGTGTTGATTATATAAATCAAGTATGTAAATCGCCTCGCGAAGTCCGAATGCAACTAAAATAATTAAAGGCCTGTAAGATAAATGTATTTAATGATAATACAACATCGACAAGTATAGCTGTACATCACCACCTACTAGTGTTTGTTTAATTTAAAAAGTCAAAACAATATTAAAATCGTATTTGTTAAATAAATGTCTACGTATATGTATCCGTAAAATAAAATATTATTGTTGTCCGACAATTGATTATTTGTTAATAATACTTGATTTAATATTTTTATTGATTATATATTAATATTATATAAATAGTTTAATTGTTTTATAAGATAATATTTATAAAGTTAAAAACGTATATATATATATATATATATATATATTATAAATGATACGACAATATTTCTTAAGGTTTTTATAGCCGAAACGAACTCGAAAACGCTCGTAAACCATATTTTAAGTTTCTAACAGATTGTATATTTTTATAAAAATTACAAAAAATTGTTTATAAAAATAATTTATTGTTTGTAATTTCTATTTATCTAAAATCTTTAAAAGCGTGTAACTTGCTCATTTTAACTCCGTTTCGCTTGTTCTTTACATGTATGAAATCGTGACGAAATAATCTATTCAAATAAGATACTAACGGTTTTTATAAAAATCTATGTCAAAAACTGTAAATTCAAAACAATTTATAAAATTACTTTTATAACTTTAAATCTTACAAAAATCGTATGTCCTTCGTTATAGCTTTGTTTTTCGAGTTTCTTATATGCTTGGAATCCTCATAACATGTACTATCATTATAAAATATCCATAT
>BQNB010210767.1:0-10246 GCA_026074375.1 Tanacetum coccineum
ACAGGGGTGTTGCCTCAATGCAAATGCAGAGCATTATTCGTAAATGCTCGATAGTACATGGTGATGTATCAATGTACAAATAATAGTATTGTAGCCATATGATGATCGAGAACCATTCTTCTCACTTCTGATCTCAATGTATCATCGATCTGCAAGAAAAACTGTTATCAAGAAAAGATGGTTTAACATGATAAACAAAGAGCCTGCTAAGCTAGCAAAGGAGTTAATGCCTGATAAATAAAACCAGATCGACAGAGAAAATTTATCAACTGATCAGGGATGTGACATGTCGACATTTTCTATCAAGTAAGATCGCATGCAAGCTCATTTATTTTTATCTTATCTTCTCTTTACATGTATATTGCTGATTTACCTGAATCCGTACATCTATCTACAGACAATGCCATTTTAACTAATTTTAAAGAACGTAAGTAAAAAACTTCAAGACATACATTTTGTTATGGGTTGGAAATTAGAAACACATGCAAGTATAGTTTACATAAATGGCTTATATTCTTTGTCTAACACAAAAAATCAAGAATGTATCAACATAGATGATAAGACCAACATATGGTCAGAACCTTCTTGACTTCAAATTTAAGAAGGGGAGGCTTAATTAACAGTTAGCATGAGAAAGAAGAGCATGTCAAGCTAGCCAAGGCGTGACTGCTGAAAACCAAACAAGATGGCGTTTGCCACCACATTGAATTGGAATGGGCAAGTCATCCTTGGCTACGTAACAACAATCTCTTCATCTTAAAAACTTCTCTTCTAACTAGTAAATTCTTCTTAAAAGGAGGAAGAGATCGCCTTGTAGGAGCAAGAAGAGCCTAAGTTAGCCAGGGAATGACTGCCTATAACGAACAAAACAAGGTGTCAATTTCGAACACCCTGAAGAGTAATAAGGCAAGTCATCCTTGGCTACTAAACAAGAACCTATTGGGCCAAACCCAATCATTGGGCTAATCCCAATCTGCTGGACAATAAGGCAGTTACAAAAGCAGTTTACAGATAGTTAAAAGTTAGTTATAAAGCGGTTACAAAGTGAAGGGACACGACTCTTACTTTTAACAAATCGTCATACCCTTTCACTTGTACCCTTTCGTTTTGTATAAATAGAAAACATGTTGTAAACAGTCATTAGATTGATGACAGATTCTGAATTAATAAAGTTTAAATTCAAGTTTATATTTTTGGTATATTGTGATTAATGTTAGAATTCGATCCAACAGCATAAAAGTATACCTTATTTTCATGATCAGTAAAATAAGAAGAAAACTACTACTACGTAATACCAATTTATCTATTGTGTACATCAGTAACATAAAAATACACTAGTCCTCTATACAACAGAAATAAATAATGAAAGTGAAATCAGTATTGTTCAACCAATATATGTTGTCTAGTGCTTATATTATTTCTACTTCTACTGTTATTGGGCTTCTAAGTCTACTAGAAGTCTCGACAAATGAGCAAAAATATAAGTAACTATACTTAGTCGTTGGTGTTTTAATAAAGTTGGATTTATCTTATAACCCGATAACCCGAATCACCTAACGCCACACAACGCTACCTGAATCCCACACGAACCTGACAACCCGATTTTTTATAGGGTTGGGTTGCAGGTTAGTTTCTTAACCAAAAGCCCGAATCAAGACCCGGTAACACCCCAAGTGGTGCAATAAAGCGTTTTACACAAGTACGGGGGCCTTTGGGCAAATAATGAATAGTTATAATTCTTATCTTAATTTATTAAGAGTATTATTCCCTTGCTTATCACGTAATTAAATTTATTACTTTCACTCCAAGTTAACGGTTTATAAATACTCGAATACCGATCACAACCATCATAACTTCATAACCCTAAATTTATCCTAAAATCATGGCCGAAGAAGATAGAATCAGTTCGTTACCGGATCACTTATTACTGGAAATCATCTCTAGAATCAAAATCATGGACAAAGAAAAAGAAGAAGAGAGACTAATGTCTACAAAAGAGGTGATCAAAACAACAGCTACTATCTCCAAACGATGGTCCCATCTTTGGACTCGACTTCCTACTCTCGTTTTCGTAAGAGAGGATGTCATCAAACACAGCTGTTATTCATTGAAAGATGTCGCCAACTACTTTTTGTTTATCGACAAAACCCTAACTCAATATCCGACCGATGTGAACCTTAAAAAACTTAAACTTCAAATTTTAGACGTTCGCAAGCCTACTAAGATGATGCGAGTCAATAGCTGGTTACGTTATGCTATTACGCGTAACGTTCAAGAGATTGATTTAGAGATGGCGGACATGTTTAGCTATCAGTCCTGTGATGATGAGTTGTTTTTCAACAATTCATGTCTTATAAGTATGAACCTTTCGCGTTGTACATTTAATCCTCCTAATGGTGCTATTCGCTGGGATAAACTTAAATATCTATGTATAGATCAAGCGGATTTAGATGAAGATTCAATAGGTAAAATTTTATCCGGAAGTCCTTGTTTGGTAACTTTGGAGTTGAACGATTGTTTTCTTGCTGAGCATATCCCGAAGTCCTTATTTGGAAACTTTGGAGTATTTTAATGATTGTCATGTAATAGGGAAACTTACGAAAGTTTTAGCTATGATGATGAGTTGTTTTTAGACGTTTCAGGTCCTACAAGTATGAAACTTTCGCGTTCTCTATTTAATCCTCCTAATGGTGCTATTCATTGTGATAAACTTAAGTTTTTGTGTATTGACGGAGGGAAATTAGATAAAGATTCAATTGGAAAAATATTATCTAGATGTCCTTGTTTGGAAACTTTGCAGTTGAGATATTGTTGTGGTTTTAGGCAGATTGATGTTACTTCAAAGAGTGTTAAGAACTTGGTGCTCTCTGGTTATGGTTATAGGCGTCCTCGGGCGGATTATTATATAGATACACTAGAAATCAATGCTCCTTATATCTTGTCACTAACAATATACTTATCTTAAGTCTTGCCTTGATGACCCCCAGGCTGCTTGTTCTGAAGCCAGGAACTTGATTTTTGACCTGACCTCCGAGAGAGACAGACTTGCTTTTGAGGTATGGCTTTTATTCCATGCATTGTTTCCTTGGCGGTGTTTTGTGCCAAATATATATATATATATTTTTTTATCTTTGCAGGTTTCTACTCTCCATTCTGCTTTTCGCGATTTTAAGGAGATGATGGAAGCTCAGCAAGAGGCTCAGGCCCAAGCATTGTACAACCGTGTGGCTGAACTTGAGGCACATGTTATGGATGTGTCTGGTCGCTTGGAGGGGGAATTCTATCCTGCCTACCTGACTGCTTTGGCCGGTCGGAGGTGGCTGTTGACACATGGGGTAGGGCTTGCTATGGTGAAATGTTTGAAGTCCCTCGAGTACCAAGGTATTCTGGGTCATGCTTTGGGCCAAGCCGTGGATTTTGGTATGCAAGAGGGTTTGGCGGCCGGCCATAAACATGGAGTTGCCGGGACCCCTCTTTCCGCAGTTATGGCTTACGGCCCAGAGGCTGCCGAGGCCAAATATCTTGACGCGATCAAAGCCCTTAAGGAAGCGGACTTCCCTTTGGTTCAGCTGCTGAAATCTAAGAAAGATTTCGGGGTGGATGAAGTCCTGGATTGTTTTCTTTTGGATGGACCTTTGGTCGATCTTCCTGAAGCTGCTTATCTTTAACCTTGCCTTGAGCAGCTCTCCATTCCCATCTATCATACTGATGTTAATGCTATTGTCAGGGAGACCTCTTTATCTTTCGCACTGCTTAATGTACATACCCGTACCGAAGGCGCGAAGAAGCATGCTACGGCTCTTCGTCAGTTGATAGTGGATATAGTTTCTCATCCTTTATCTTCTCAGACCTTGGTGGGTGAAGCTAGTACTTCTGCGACTACTCTCTCCGTTGAGGATCTTGACACAGATGAGGAGTTGGGGAGCGTGGTTTATATGCCCTATTTTAAGGACCTTCGGTGTGAGATTTTGCCATGACCGTATGTGGTCTGTTATGACAGTTTGTTTGCTTTTTATTTTGCATGCCGTGGCCGTATGTGGCCGTTGCGGCTTTCATTGTAAATAGATATTAACTTTGTAAGTTTACATCTGCTTTGGACGGGCTCTTGTAGGTCTGTGCCGTAACACATTTTCAGTGCTATGTTTGCTATCTTTTGTTTATTACTGGTATACGTTCGTAATAGATAGTCTTATGAATATTTGTGGGTTATTCTCCCGGTGCAGGGCTTGTAATACCTCTTATGCACCTGAGCTAATTTTGAGGTTGCTCAACCTTCATTATACTGGATAATGTCTTTGTGGAGTCTGGCCCCTTGTATGCGCATCTTAATGATTAATATAACTTTGTAAAGTAAAGACAATAAATTAAAGTTTAAAACTTATGAGGGTAGCTAATCCCCACTTTCCATTAAAATTTAAAACATTACAAGATGGAGATAAATAAAGATATTGCCCTTCGGAGCATCATACGTGCCAGGCGGATTCTTACACTTCATGTATATAACATTTTTTCAGATTACAAATGTTCCATGTCCTCGGTATTTCATTCCCTTTGCGGTCTTTGAGTTTGTATGCTCCTTTTCCAAGCGCCTCTTTAACTTCATACGGTCCTTCCCACTTGGGTCCAAGTTTGCCTTCATCCTCGGCATGACTTGCTTCGTTGCTGCGGTAGACCATGTCTCCCGGCTTAAAACTTGTGCCGCGAACTCTTGAGTTGTAGTATTTTTCCATCCTTTTTCTTGGTTTTTGCTTCCTCAATTGCCGCTTGCTCCCTTCTTTCCTCTATGAGGTCCAAGTTCATTCCTAGAGCTTCATTGTTCTTTGTCAAATCAACCCCCATAGTCCGGAGTGTTGGCATACCTATCTTCGTCGGAATGACAGCTTCCGTGCCCCCGTACTGTTAAAATGAGTGATTCCCCCGTTTGTGACGTTGACATATGACGGTGGGGGCCCATAGGACGTGCGGGAGCTCTTCTAATCCAATCTTGCTTTTTCATCAAGTCTTGCCTTTATTCCTGCGCATAAAATTCTATTTGCTCTTTTCCACTTAGCTATTTGCTTGCAAGCGCGTTTCACGGAAGCAAGCATTGGCGGATACACATTTCTTCACAAAACCAATCTTAAATGGATATCACAGATCGGTTATCCGTTGTCCTGATTAAATTTTCCCTCAGGTAAGGAAACGAACCTGCAAAACATGGTGTCCCATAAAAACTCTTCACTGGGTTGCCAAGTGATGGCTCTCGTGCGCGTGCAGCTCTGCGGAGGACACGTGCCTTTTCGCCCTTTAAGTCGATCCATCACGATGACACACATCATTCCTAGAGCCAAGCACGGGCAACCTATTTATGTACCGACTGTCTTCTGGTCCTTCAGAAAAGAGTCCCGACGATAGCTAGCACCCGCACTCTTAATTGAATGTCGCCAAGCGGAGTAGAAGACGTGATGGGAATCATCTTCTCTTCGCGATTTCCTGGACCGCGATGTGGACTTGAGCGAGGATACACATCCTCCTTATAAGTTAGCTCTCTGCATGCCCTTCTATCAAACATCTTCTGTCGTCCAAAATGCATTCTGTTGCATCCAGTAAATCATCCGGTTCGCGATATGAATAACTGTGTCACAACAGCGACATAGTGTCGGTCCGCTTCTGCCGAGTGCAATGCATGACCACGTCCCTCGTGTATCGTTGAGTGACACGATGTTGGCGGATGGGTCGGAACACACAACCAAAGACTTGGTCCCCAAGAAAGATCTGCCTGACCTTAACTTTCCATCATAATCAGGGTAACCTGGTCCGCTTATGAGTTACGTACTATGTTTTAGTTGTTGTGTTACTGCACAAATGCACCCTAGTGTTCTTCTTTGTAAAGTTCTCTTTTATTAAATGCTCACTGATAGTAGTAGGAGACATTTTGAGCAAACTTTTATTTCCTCTTTTGTTATAGTCTTATATATGAATAACTTTAGCCATAAAGACACATAGCATTTAATTATCTCACTTCCACATTGTTTTAGCATTGAATATGCTAGTTAGCTTATATTGAAGTAAGTTATAACTTGTCAATGTAATGTGCAGAGGGGTTCATTTCTGTCAAAGTATTAAATGTATGGTTCATGTGTTTCGTATTAAATGGTTACTTGTTCGAATATCAGTTTAGCTTTACTTGGTCAATGAACATAGTAAAAAACAAAAGCAATAACAGAGGCATTAGGACGATAAAACACTAACATTAAACAAAAAACAAACAATCTATAAAATTTAGAACTTAAATATTTCAAACTCTAAAAAAGTAAACCATGATAAAATCAACAACTTTTTCATTCTTTGACGTCCCCTTTCAGCTTCCAACAGTTGAGCATCCTGCCTGTTTCTTGCTCTCAACAGTCCTGGTATTATGTTTATAGCTCGCTGACACATTGGTGGATCAAACCAATCCACTATACCCTAATAAGAGGAAAGAATAAAGCTAACATTAAAGTAGTAATTCAAATTTAATGCCTATAAACAAAGATTACACTTACATGATACGGGCATCCATGAAAACGTCTGCCAGGGTTTTCATTTATCCACGATGTGATTAAACTAGTTCTTTGGACACAAAAACAAGTAGCCATGTGGAATAGTTTTATGGGGGTATATAAAAACTGCAAAGAAAACAAAGGAAGGGATATAGTGAGATTGGTGGGTGGTTATTCAATATATAATGCACATAAATAATATTAAATTAAAACGTACCGTTTGAATGTATATTGACTAAAATACCCTCACCTTGGGAGACTTAGTCTGTTGAATCTTTACATTAAGTAACTATTAAATAGTTATTTAAACTAATATAATTTGTATTGTTATCTATTAGGGGAAAAAGATTGTTCCGTTGCAGTTAAATTGTGTCAACATGGAGTTACCGTGATCTTCAGTCAAAATTTTCTCACATCTGAAAAGGGTTTCTAAGAAAGGAAAGTTCTGACAAGCACCATATACTCCCCTACCAGCTATAACTCCTATCACCAAGAAAAGACAGATGTAAGATGAATTTCATACCCATGGCCAGTTTGGATGATGATGATTGCCAAATCATTCCGCTAAAATATTGGGCTGAGGTACATATTAATTATATTTTTAAACAACTTTTAAATAATGTATTAAAACTTTGTTTAATTGGTTATTAATGAATTAACCTGATCATTTGTAATATTCAGGATACAAGCCCAATGCCAAGAACCCGGAAAATATACACTAAAGGTTATGTAACACAGCCTAATACAAACGTTGATTATCCTCATTCACATGAAATCACAGTTGAACCTTGGATAGAGGTATTATATAATTTGATATTATATTCCTATACTTGTATGATGACAAACTGAATTTTAAACCCTTGTGTCAGGATCTGTCAAGGCCACCCAACTGCCAAGAAACCAAGGTCATATTGCCACTGTATTTTGATAACATATGCAGCTTACCGGCATTGACTACACATATTTTCCCTTGGAGCATAACTGGTCACAGTGTTGATCGTGACTTCTGGTTAACTCTTTTAGGTTGTAAGAATAGGGGGTGGTTATCTGACAAGGTATATATGATTAATTATATTGTAATATGTTTGAAATAATTAATACACGTGTATAATTTGTATAATTTTGTCAAATTAACAGCACTTGGATATATGGTGTGACCTAATGTGGAAATTTAGGCAACCTGGTGCGGACTGGGCTATTGCCGGTGCATATTTATGTGCTTATGTGATGCGGGCTGATGTGGCTTACTGGCCAGCTAATGGGATCAAGTATCCTGTTCCTTGGACTGAAGTTGACCGGGTATGCATTTCTGACATTTCTTTTTTCATCCATTTACAATAGGATATTAATACATATTTTAATTTAGTTTTTCATACCAATTAATGAACCCAAAACACATTACTGCCTTGCTGTGTTGCACATCATGTCCGGTGTCATAACATTGTATAACAGTCTTGGTGTGCCTCCGATAGAGAAGAGAGATTGGTGGAAAGAAATGAGATTAGCTTTTCAGTCTGTTATACCAACTTACCTAGATAAATGTGGTGTTTTAAAAGCAAAAGGCTTATCCCTTGAAACATATAAGGTAAAATTTGAAGTTCCAGCAAATGTCCCCATACAAGGGAAACATACTGGGGACTGCGGGGTTTGGGTTTGTTATTTCTTGTACCGTTTGTGTCAAAACTTTTCTATTAATATTGATCATGAACCTACCCAAGTGGGGCTTGCATATCGTGAACACATGTTGGATTACCTTTAGAAGTATAGGATAACTGAACAAAGGTTTAAGAGTATTGACAACCTTGTTTAACATTGAAACCTTTAGCGGTTCGTAGTTGTTTGCTGTTCTTGTTTAGGTGCGATATGTAGTTCTACTAGTTGTACTATGTAGAAACTGTATTTGCACCTCATGAATGTGCTATTAATATATCTTATGCTTTATTTGTTTATTTATTTCATATAAATTACTTATAAAATAAAAACAAACTTGTTAACATTAAACTGACATGATTTTAGCAAATACAATTGAAATGAGAACAAATACAATAGCTAACACGAGTAGTATCGTATCATGAAATTTAGTTTTTGACTTTAACAAACTTAAGTCTTCCTCTATCATCGCAATAAGCATTTTTTAAACCTTCATTTCTCCCACATTATTAGATTGTAGCTCCTCATCATTAAATGTAGCTGGGAGGTCGTCATCACTGGAGGGGCGGGGAACTCGTCATAGTGGTGGAACATCAACTCTTTGTAGTATTATGATGGGAGTTCGTCATCAATGAACCTATGAAATCCACATTTTCTCACCAGACATTCTTTGAACCTCCTTCCTGGGTTTGTTTGAGTCCATGACACTTGTATTTTTAACGGCAATGGAATTTTATAGTTACAATGAGTTTTAGTAGCAACATCTTCATCATCACAGGGAATATAATATATACTAGGTGATGAAGATTGCATAGCTATTTTTTGTAATGATTTTAAGTTGGTCCTGGTTGTAGTACTTATAAGAGGGTGGGGAACTTATGAGAAGTTATGACCCACATTTCGTTTGTACTATATCTCTCATCTACAACTTCATAATAGTAGTAAAGTACTATACATTCATTTAATAAAAACACTAAACATTGAAAAATAAAACATTACATGGTACGGGAAAACACAACTGCTAATTAATACTAATTAGAATTGATTAAACGAGAAAATAGGTAAATTAGATAGCTCGGTAGTTGTTGATTAGTTGCTGCTTCTCATTGATGCTTTTCAACACTGCTTCCCTAGCTTCCTTAAGCGCTGGTGTCACACGTCTATCTGATTCGGATGTCATTAGGAGAGTCCGTAGATATTTAGTTTCTGGTCTAGAGGCATTGAATGAACCTTCTTTTCCTCCTCAGCGCGTGTACGCATCTGTTGTAGATATCGTGTCATTTCACCCAACAAATTGTTAGCTAGCATGACTTCCTTTTCTAATTCTATGTTTAGTTAGCTTATTATACCATCTCGCACATCTGTTTGTTCATTAGCCATATTGTTTGTGAAACTGTGTATGTATGTGTAATGTTAATGTAATGAGTTTGGTATTTATAGGCTTAGAGTGTTCTTTTTTTAAGCGACTGATATGATCCGAGTTAGAGCCCCAGGAGACTAATGTTAAGCCAGTGGGGCGACCTGTAGATGGAGGCATTAAGTAACATTCAAACTACCTTAGGTACAATACTATGCATATATATTTATTACTGAAAAATTTTATGGGAGACTCATCTGTTAAGGAGACCCAAAAATGATGCATTAAGTAAGTTCTAACCTACCGCTAGTATGACTATGTCAACTCACATTAAAGAACTTGTATTAAACCCTTGTGCCAACCTGCAGATGATATTGAATTGATTTTTAAGCTACCAGTAGTACATGTATTAAATTAAACAGTGATTTATCCTTTTACCTGATTTTTGTACCTACTTTAAGACTTAGGAGACCACAATTTATTTGTGTTACAACTTAAGGCGACTTTTGAATGCAAGGTTTTCTTACTTCCAACCTACCATTAGTCTTACCATGTGAATATACATTTAAGTTGGAGGATTTAACCCACAAGGCAAGCTGAGGAAGGTGCATTAACTTATTTTGAACCAACCAGTAGTACAAGTATTAAATTTGGAGGTTTACCGAAACTAGGCATTGTTTAGGCTAGACTACTAGTATGATCTTTAAATGTTGTTTAT